>CAUYSK010118690.1:0-12720 GCA_963575035.1 Avahi laniger | reverse complement strand
GTGTGATTGTTGTGATTTTGCACGGTTTTTAACTTTTTTATTTTGAAATACTTTTAGATGTACAGGAAAGTTGCAAAAACAGGACAGAGCATTCCTGTGTACACCTCACCTAGACTTCCCTAATGTTAGAGTCTTGCAGAGCTTGACCGCTATGACCAAAACCAGGAAATTAGCACTGGGACATTCACTGCAGACCTTGATAAGGAAAACCTCCATCTGTTACTTGGCACATCAGCCGCGTGAGACCCCCCACCCCTCACAGAAGACCCGCCTCAGCATAATACTAACCTATTACCTGGCCCATCAACTAATCTATTACCGGGCGCATCAGCATAACACTAAATCTATTATCTGACACATCAACTAACCTATTACCTGGCGCATCAGCATAACACTAAATCTATTATCTGACACATCAACTAACCTATTACCTGGCCGGCATTAACCACCAGACACCCTAAGCCCCAGACCACCACAACTTAATAAAAGTGGGAAAAATAGGGTAGACGGGGCTCAGAATTTTGTGGCGAGGCCCCTCTGAGCCCTCTGGCGAATAAACTTTGATTCTCCGACTGTCCGTGTGCCGCTCGGTTTGTCCTGGGACCACTTGCTGTAACAACCTTACTCAATTTTCACCAGTTTTTCCACTAATGTTCTTTTCCGCCGTCTGGGAGGAAACACGTTTCCTCTGCCACCTTTTGTTCAGTGACTGGGGGCCTGTACATTAAACTAACAAAAGACAGTTTAGCAAGAGAAAAGGCAGGTTTTTGTTTGGGGGTTGTGTACCTGCATGGGAGTTCACCCAAAAACACTGCCCCTCAAAGGGGTGGTTAGAATTTGGGGCTGACACTCCAGCTTAATAGGTGAGGGGGACGGGGAGAAAGGGCATTTGTGGAAAAACAAATGACTTTATGGAAAGACAAATGGGTGCCTGGGAGAATAGATGGGAAACACGAGAGATTTTGTGACAAAGTCTGCTTGGGTGTGATGCTCACTTCCCTCTCAGAGAAGTTCGAAGTTGCCCCCAGGGAGGGGATTTATGACAATTGAGTTCTTTTACATTCTTTCAGGAGGCTCTGCCTTTAGGCAGTAAGGGCTTTCAGGAACTCAAATGCTTTGAGCTCAAAATACTCTGTGCCCTTCACCCCTCCAGGATCCAATCAGGACCCCACCTTGCATTTCGTTGTGTCTTCCCAGGTCTCCTCCATTTTCTGACAGTATCTCAGTCTCCCGTTATTTTTCAAGACTCTAACACTTTGGAGGAGTATTGATCAGTTATTTTGTAGAATGTCCCTTAATTTGATGTTTTCTCAGGACTAGATTGAGGTTGTTAAACACTTACTAGCACGCCTCTGGTCATCGGTTTGCATGAGAATGGAACGACTTACGAGGGTTTCTGCAAGTTCTCCAGACAGGAGATGATTATGGGTCTATTTACTAGAGACAAATTATTCGTTATGATTATTCTACCACCAAACATTTATCAGGTTCTTGCTGTGCACTAGACTTTGTGTTCTTTGCTCAGTGAGAAGTCTCTGTTTTAATCCTCACAGCAATGCTGTGAAGCTGGCACTCTTACTATCCCCACTTCACAGATGAGGAGACTGAGGGTCTAACGAGTTAGGTCACCTGCCAAAGGCAACAGAGAAAGCGAGAAGCAGGGCCGGGATTGGAGCCCAAGTTTGTCTGCCTGAGGTCCCGTTCTTTCTCTTCTTAAGAGAGTTAGAACCACCAAAGCTGACTTCATCCTGAGACATCTTGAAAACTGATCTGGGCCTCCTTAAACCAGGGACAGGATGAGTTCTGGAGTCAGGGTTTTAGACTCTCAAGGAAAAATTCTAGCCTGTGTTTAGAGATGTGCCCGTGCCCTTAACCAGCCACGTCACCAGCTCAAAAGGCAAATGCCAGGAAAGAGACGACTAGATACCTGCCACCAAGTCCTGTCGGTGGTGGGTCAACGTGGCCCATGTGTGTACTTAGAGGAAAATAATCTCATAACTTGAGGCGATGAAAACATAGTTTTCCAGATGTCAATGATAACTAACACTTATATATTTGCCTACTGCGAGCCTGGCATTGTTCTAAGAGACTTCCACGTGCCCCCATACACTCAGTCGGCACTCAGCCCTCAGTGGTGGTGGGGGGGGAACTATTATAATCCCCATCATCCTGACTCTCACCCCCTAAATTGAAAAGTTAACTATTTAAAAATACCCATGAGTCCATACTGATAGAAATAAATGATTGAATAAATAAACAAATGAGGGTGACTAGATACATTTTCCACGCAGGAGAATTCTGACCATTTATGCATACACTCTGTGTAAGGTTTTAATGTAAGGTTTTTGGATGGTGGGCGCCAGAGAAAGGAAGACGAGCGGAGTGAAAAGGGCAAACAACGAGGCTTTATTTGAGCACTCCCGGGCGAGGTTCACAGTCCCGAGAGAGGGGCCAGAGAAGTCGCGCCGCCCAGAAGTTTTGAGTGGGCTTATATATGTTTTAGAGCTGGGGGACGGGGGTTTCTTTGGCGCAAAAAGTTTTGGCACGAAAAGTGGGGAATTCTTTGTTGCAGTTTTAGGGCGGGTATTGAGAAATAGGAGGGGCCGGTGGTATGTGTGGACTCCAGGGACCGAATCTTCTCTTATCTGGGTGAACATTCGGGCATGGTTATTCTTTACCTTAGCTGGGCCTAGCAGTTATTTTGGTGGGTCTTGTGGGCTTCTCTTTTTTCTTTAGGGAGGGAAGGGCTGCCTGCCACCAGCCTTACACTCTGCGCTCAAGGAGGTGGACCCTGACTCCCCTGTCTGGAGTGTGGGCTGCACAGAGCAGCTCCCTTCCAAGGAGCACAGCCTGGAAAGGGAGGGAAGGAGAGACACCCCCTCAACCAGGAGATCAAGGTCAACATCCACCATGATAAGTCATGTCAATAGCACTCACCCTTGACATGATGCGATAGAAAGGGCATTTTCCCTATATTTTCTTCCTCCCCCAAACCTATAACCTCAGTCTAATAATGAAAAAAACATCAGACAAATCCCCATAGAGGGACATTCTACAGACCACCAGCCCAGCACTTCTCAACATTATCATCAAAAACAAAGGAATTCTGAGAAACTGTCATAGCCAAGAGGAGCCTAAGACAACGTGACAATGGAAATGTAATGTGGGAACTTGGATGGGCTCCTGGAACAGAAAAAGTCACTAGGTAAAAACTAAGGAAATCTGAATAAAGTATGGACTTCAGTTAATAAAAACATGTCATGTTGGTCTATCAATTGTAAATTATGCCATGCTAAGGAAATCTGGAAAAAAATATGGACTTTATTAATAGTTTATAATAATATCAATATTAGTCCATCAATTATAGGTTATGCCATGCTAATGGAAGATAATAACAGGGGAAACTGAGTGCAGGGCATATGGGGACTCTGTACTACCTTCATGACTTTTAATCTAAAACTATTCTTGCCAGGTGCAGTGGCTCACACCTATAATCCCAGCACTCTGGGAAGCCAAGGTAGGAGGATCCCTTGAGCTCAGGAGTTCAAGACCAGCCTAAGGAAAAGCAAAATCCCATCTCTACTAAAAGTAGAAAAATTAGCTGGGCATGGTGGTGTGCTCCTGTAGTCCAAGCTACTCAGGAGGCTGAGGCAGAGGATTGCTTAAGCCCAGGAGTTTGAGGTTGCTGTGAGCTATGATGACGCCACTGCACTCTACCTGGGGCAACAGAGCGAGACTCTGTCTCAAAGAAACAAAAACAAAAAAACTATTCTCCAAAAACTAAGTTTATTTTTAAGAAAAAACAAAAACAAAAATTGACCATTTTTGAATCTCTCAAAAATATACCATCAAAATAAACTACATCTTAAAATAATTCAAAAAGGAACTTCAGAATAGACCACATGAATAAAATACAGCAAAAGCTGCAGAGAAATTGATTTCTCCTGAGTGAGAAAATAATACCCCAGTACCTATTCAATGATAGGAGGGATCAAAGGAGGAACATGCCCAAGAGAAGACAGTTATTCTGATCAGTCTCCTGCTGTAGAAACCATAAAGATAAAAATGAAACTATGCTATGAATCTCTCTTTGAGAAAGGGCAGGCGATCAATAGCCCACATCTAGTTTCCCTGCCCAGCTGAGATGACATCCTTCCAAAGGAGGAAAAATGAGCTACAGATGAGAAATCATCCAGAGGACTAAGAAAGACATCTCAGGAACTTCCAAACTGACTTTGACTGTCAATGTGTTGAGCAGTTGTTTTAAGTCATTTCTTCTCCAGAAGATGGAGCTGCAGTCTAAACTATCGATGTGAGATGAATCGGCAAACAGGGCCCAGAATGATAGAATTCAAAGAAAATGCATAAAATGCGGTCTCTGTCAAGGAGGGTTTCAAAAGCATTTTAAATCTCCTCTGAGATGAGTTTGTTTGGCCTGATTCTCCTACCCAGCACAAATAGCCATTGCTACAACTCTTTTTATCCAGGCACAAAAGAAAATTTCAGTGGGAGTCATAAACATAATTATGTATCATCTTTATGTGGTATTTCTCTTCCCAGAAGTCTACAGGCTCACTATTAACTTGTAGTATGATGGAGGTGACATTTAAGTTCACTGTTCAAGATATGAATTTTATGAAATTTCTCTAAAATATTCAGATATAAAATTCATTTCGTGTTTTTTTTTTCCTAAAACAAATCAATCTGACTTAACCCCCACCTCAGCCATGTTTTTCTCATGTCTAGTGTCCACGCGTAAAACTCTGGAGAGGAATTTTTGTTGGTGCATCTTCAACCACACACTTGTCTTTGAGCTCATCATGGTGACCATAGGGGTGGTCCCATGAGAAGCCAGGCTGGATCATGTGCCCATGCCTATGTGTAGCCAGATGTGGGACAATGTAATTAGCCACTACCTACCTTCTCTGAGGTCAAAAAATTTTGAATTGTGTTATATGGGAAGAAGAGAGGGAAATTGATGTTTTTAGGCAATAAACAGTGTCTGCCATGCTGTATGTATTAGTCAGCTACTGCTGCATAACAAACTACCCCAAAACTCAAAGACTTAACAATAATAGGCATGTAGAGTCTATAGGGTCAGCTAGGTGATTCTGCTGGTCTCAGCTGGGCTCACATATCTGTGTGAGGTGAGGCTTGAGGAGGTGGTTCTGTGGATCCAGGCTAAGCTTTCTCACGTGATGGGAGGTAGGCTGGCTGCAGCCTGGACACATTTCTACATATGATCTCTCATTCTCCAGCAGGCTACTCTGTGTTTGTTCATATGGGAGGTTCAGGGTTCCAAGAGCTTCTTCAGCAAAAGATGGAAGGCTCTCTTGAGGCCCAGACCCAGAGCTGGCACGCCCTGGATTCTGCTGCATTCTGTTGGCCACACCAAGTCACTAGGCCAGCTCTGACTGAAGGGCTGGAGAATCAGACTCCATTTCTTGATGGGAGGAGCTTCAAAGTTACATTGTAAAGGGCATTGTTAGAGGGAAAGGTCAAGAATTGTGGTCATTTTCCAATCTGCTACACCATGTTTTTCATATAGAGCAAGCTTTAAACATACTTGTAAGACTAGATCATGGTTCTAAGTGTAAATGGATCACAACTGAGAAGGAAAGATTGATCATGCAAAAGGGAGTTTCATGGCGCATGCCTGTAGTCCCAGCTACTCGGGAGGCTGAGGCAGAAGGATTGCTTGAGCCCAGAGTGTGAGGTTACTGTGAGCTAGGCTGATGCCACAGGACTCACTCTAGCCTGGGCAAAAAGAGTGAGACTCTGTCTCACAAAAAAAAAAAAAAAAGAGAGTTTCATTATCTTCATGATCATGCCATCTACATTTTATGCAATCAAATCATTTGGACCACTGCAGGCAGTTTTGCAGCATTTATATCACACACACACAGTATATGTAAGTTGGCTGTCAACTTCCCAAGGATCTCTGATAAAACCTACTGATCACACAAAGCTAAGTTTATTAGATTTACTGCAGTAAGGGGGGAAAACCACTTTGATAGGGTCTAGGTAGTATCACAAAATGGGGAAATTACTATCAAAGAGGAAAAATTTTTCCTCTAACCTCTTATGTTTAGTAACAGGGGCCTGCAAATTAAACTAACAAAAGGCAGATTCACAGGAGAAAAAGTACATAATTATTATTAATATTTACTTGCATGGGAATTCACAGAAAAGATGAAAAAACTCAAAAATGCAGTTAGACTCAAGGAGCTTATAGCCCCTTTTAACAAAGATTTGGGCCTTAAGAAACAATAAATTCTGGGGAAGTGACTAGGAAATATATGAGGAGAAATAATGGAAGGTAAAGGTTATTTGTTGTAGTAGGGCCTATTTATACAAATTCCTCTCGGTATTGACTCCTGATTATCTTTAATGATGGGTCCCTTTTCTCTCCTTGGTATGAGGTGGGATAGGAGCATCTTTCTCAAAGGTAAATTTATGGCTTCCTTTCAGGTAGATAAGGGGAGGGCAGAGAACTCTTCCTGCATCTGTTGATTCTTAATTATCTTCAGTTCAAAATAATCCTTATGCCAAAGTGGCATATTTTGTGGTGGCATATTCTGACCCCTTTCATTATCAAAAAGTATTTGTAACTTGGGCAGAGTTTATGACATTATAGCTTTAGGTAGGTGGGCACAATAATTCCAAAGTCTTGAAACAATTCTTGACGAGCAACCTATGTTGGCTGGTTCACAATCTTATCTTCTAGGATGGGTGGGGAACCTGCGGCGTTAAGGCCACATATGGCCTACTAAGTCCTTAAGTAAGGCCTTTTGATTGAATCCAAATTTTACAGAACAGATCCTTCTATTTATATTAATAAATGTTTGTTCATCTTTTATATATTTATTTTATTTTTAAAATGAATATATTTAAAATACCAAAGAACAAAATAAGTTTCAACAAAATAATCTTCCCAGATTGACCAGCACAATTGGAACATTAACAAGCCATAAGGACTAAACTGATGACTGTTATGCTCATGATTTAGTTCTAACTTCTCCCACCTGACTGGTGCCACTACCACAAGAGGCTAGTGGAGGAGAGTTTATGGGGGTTGAGTACACCAGTCTGTTATCAGCCTTTGACAATAGTGTACCGTGTTTCTGTCTGAAGTGGAATTTGTGAATAGTTGCACAGTTCAACAGTATTTTTTAATTCTGCCTGCGTAACAGCCCATCGTGTCAAAGATGACCAAGAAAATGCTGAAGGAAGAAAATGGATTTTTTTAATGAGGATTAGGAATTGCAATATTATCTTGTTTCTGCTAAAGATAAAATGATTTGCTTGCTTTGTGACACTGCAATATCAACATTAAAGAAATTCAATGTTCATCAGCATTATATCATTCATAAGGACCACAAATATTTTAAATCAGAGGGAGAGGCACAAAAGATTGTATTGCAGAAATCAAAAGATGAAAAGCAAAAGCAAAGACAAATCTTTCAAGCAGCAATAAGACCTGGAAATAATGCACTGAAGGAACTTATAAAGTAGCTTATATACTCAGGAAAAAAGGGAAGCCATTCAGTGATGCAGAAATTGTGAAAGAATGCATTGTTGAAGCTATAGGACACTTAGACCTTGATAACATTTCCAAATACAAACAACTGCCTCTTTCAAGAACCATAACTGATCGGCAGCATGAATTAGCCTTCAACTTAACAAAACAACTTCATGCCACACTTCAAAAGGAAAATATATATTATTCAATCACTTTGGATGAATCAACTAACACTATTGATTCAGTGCAGGTTTTATACTTCATTCAGGTCATAACAGAAGATTTGCTATGAAGAGTTGTTTGCTTTGGGCACCCTTGTGAACAAAACACAGGGAATAGATATCTTCAACAACTTTCAAGATAAATGTCATGAAGTTGGACAGAATTTAGTAAATGTAATGAGTGTATGTACAGATGCTGCACCTTCCATGACAGGAAAGCATGAAGGGTTTATTGCATAGATAAAAAAAAGTCTTAACCAGGTCCAGATGCTCTCATTTCTTTTCATTGTATGTTGCATTGGCAAAATCTCTGTGCTAAAGGGAGATTTTAGGTGACACTTTGCAACAAGTTATAAGTATTGCTAACTACATTTGTGCAAATGCAACACACCATTATCAGTTTCCTAACATGCTAAAGTTGAAAGATTAGATATTCGGTGTGGATTTGCCGTATCATTGTAAAGTGCATTGGCTATCACAGGGACAGGTGTTAGCCAAAATTTTACCTCTGCAAGAACAGATAGTTACATTTTATGAAGAACAGAATCATATGTGAACGATGAAAGAAGATTTCTATAGGAATGCAGCATTTCTGTGTGATATCATGACAAATCAAAATGACTTGAATATTTCTTTTCAAGGTAAAACTAAGTCTATATATGATATGTGGTAAAAAATCCAAGCATTTCAAGAAAAGCTATTTTTGTTTCAAAATATTTCTTCAAAAGGAAATTTCAGATGAACATTTTTCTCAGTTAGCAAACGTTATTGATGAGCAGGATGATATATGTGAATCATTTGAAGAATACACAGCTGTTATAGACCTACTAATCGGAGAATACAATGAAAGCTTCACTGACTTTGAGAATCATGACATCACACCCAAAGTTGCATTTCAGCCTCTCCTAGCTGATATCACCAAGGCACCTAAAGAACTACAAATGAAATTGATTGAGCTCTCAGTAGACATTCTATAGTCACTGTTTGATGCTAAGAAAAATCCAATTGAAACATGGAAAAATGCAATAGAATACCCACATCTTCAGCAACATGCCCAAAAAATGCTTTCTTGCTTTTCAACCACGTATTGCTGTGAAGCTACATTCTCCTACCTAAACCAAATCAAGATGTCCTTGAAGTCATAAACGACTGATACCCATCTAGAGGATCAACTGAAACTGCCAACCTCCATGCTGCAACCAAATATTCAAATGCTTTCCCGCAAAAAGCAGACACAAGAAAATCATTAGAAGCTCAGATAACTTTAAAATTAACAAACGGTTTTTATTTTCTGAAATTATTAATATATGATACTTAGATTTTTACAAAATAATGTACATTTTTAAGTATATCTAATTGAAGTTTCTTGAATGCAGCCTTGATTACAGCTAAATTAATAGAGCCTTCCAACATGAAAAGTTTCCCCCACTCCCATTCTAGGAGCAAGGACTTCTAAGTATTTTAAGTCTGGGTCCTGTGTTATTTGATATAAGAATGTCGAAAAGTACTCCTGGTCCCAGTATGGTTTAATTCAGAGACAGGACATTATGTCTGTCTCTGTTCTCATATATATTCAATGCATTTTATTTAGTCATTACTTTTCTCCAATTCTGGCTGCCTCTGGGTGAGATATTCCATGAACTTAGTTAAAAGTATGAGATGATTTTGAACTGCAAACAAAATGGGTTTAAATCCAGGCAAAACAGTTAATGCAACATTTGAAAAGCTAGCTAAATTCTAAGTAGGGAATTAGTTGAAAGGCCTGATTTCACTATTTTTGCAACCAGGACACAGACTCCCACACAACCTTTTTTAAAAATTGCTTTATCTTCAGAAAAGCCAGTTTTCTCAACCAAAGTTCAGTACATTATTTTTACAGTAGCACTGTAAAAAGCTCTGACATTGACAGATTCCAAAGAAAATGAGGCAAGATATAAAACTTAGAATACTACTCATTGAACATATGGCTAGACACTTTATTTAAAGTAAAGGACAAGGAATTCAGAGGGGCTATAATTAGAAAGAGGCTTCCTGCACTGCTCACAGGAACAGGCAGCTTTCCTAGGACCCTGAATGTTTAAGACAATGGCCCCTGACATTCCGATAAATGGCCACATTGTACCAAGTCAAGAATGTGATAAGGTACATTCCATGAGCAGAAAATTGTATATGGTGACATGGGTTTTGGAGTGTTTCCACAGAGGTGAGATAATGGATTGTGAGTGTTTTCTTTGTTGCCATGACGATCATGTCCCTCTGTAGGATGGACAACTGCACCGTGAGCTGATGAGTTCAGCTAATGTGACAAGCTGAGCTGGGTGGAAATCAGCCTCCTTTGCTGATGGCATCAGGAAGGCCTTCCAGTCCCACCTTGTTCCATCCTTCACGCCATAACCCAGTGCCATCTTCAACGACATAAAGCATATCTATGTCCCACACCCTGTTTACAAAAACCCATCCGTGCTGTCTCACTGCGTTCATGTTAACTGCATAACCTGGCCCCTGGTTCTCTTGCCCATTCCACCTCATGTGAGTCTCCCCCGAACCAGTTTTTTATCATTTGTCTCTCTTTGCAAAGCTATTCCCTCTGCCTGAAATGCTCTCCCGCCAAGACCCTTGCGTGAGGTTTCAATGTTAAAATGTCAGTTCTTGACACACTCATAGCGGAAGAATGACCAGACGCACCAAAGTAAGGCAAGCATGAAAATGAGGTCTATTGAGGAGAGAAAGATAGGATTATAGAGCAAGAGCAAGATATAGGTTTACAGAGTGTCATATGATATATACACCACAGAAGATGAACGGACCCATTGGCAGGAAATGAGCCCAAGGAAGGGGGCAAAAAAGGAACTTGATCATGGTCTATGTCTTGTTTTATAGTGCCTGGATTGGGACCTCCCTAGTCGCTAGGACATCACCGTGGAACCATTTTGATTGGACAGTTGGGAGTTGAATTACTACGCATGCCACTTGGTCTAGGTCGATTTCCAGACTCTACAGTACCTTTGCTGCCTGGCCCATGGGCCAAGTAATGAATCATGTCCTAAAGACCTTTGCTTTCCAGTCCTAGCTGGCAGTAGGGTGCAGACTTTGGAGTCACGTGGCCTGGGTTTAAATTTTGGCTGTGGGAGCTTACACCAATTATTTAACCCCATGAGCGTCAGTTTTCTCACCTGTAAATTGGGATGATCATAATAAAACTGGCAAACCACGCCTTGCTCTGTCTCAAACAGCCATGTTTGGTCAGTCTGTCAGGAGCACTGGGTTAGCATGTGCTGGACCAGTAATTCTAAAGAGCCCTACACTGCTGACCCTATACCTTCCAGGAAAACCCCAGTTGGGAAACAGGTACAGGAAAGAGGTCACTAGATTAAGGCTGGGAGGGTAAACCGAGTAATGTCACGAAAGATGTTGATTTACTCTGTAGGCAATGGGGAGTCATTGAGGGTTTCACTCAGCATTTTATTATGAAAAATGTTAAAGATTGAGAAAAGTTGTAAAGATTTTTTTCGTGAATACCCATGTATTAATTCTTATCACCTAGATTCTACAATTAGCATTTTACTATGCTTGCCTTATCATATATCCATTCTTCCATCCATCCATCAACCCATCCTTTTTGGTGGGGGAGAGAGGGTGCATTTCAAAGTAATATATAGACGCCGGTGAAGATTCCTGAGCAAGGGAGTTACTGGCCAGCTCTGCCTCATTCCTTTAAACCGTTCATTCTACCCAAGCTCTGGTCACCAGACAAAAAGAAGGGTTTCCTCATCTCCTTACCTTTCACAATTGCTCACCCTAACCTCTCTCATCCTGTATTTTGTCTTGCAGATTTGAAACAGATGACCTAGAAAACCACAAGTTGTCTGTGAAGGAGCTCAGGTAACTCCACCCCAAAATATGGCTCTGTGGTATCATGAGGATTTTGAACCCAAATCCCCACGATCAGCAGGCTTTGGAAGAGACTTTTGCCCTGACTACATAAAGACGGGACGATCCACCGAGGAGAACAGTCATCCTGTTTTCCTAGCTGGTATCTCATCATCCGTTACAGGAAAGAAAACCAAGAATGTAACAACACACGAGCAGACCCCTTTACAAGATAAGGACTGTCCAAAGATGGCTTCAATTCCAAGAAAACTATGTACAAGCTACATTCTGCTCCCAGATCTAATCATTCTCCCTGGTGATATTTTATGGCCCTTCCATAGAATTCTTCTCCGGCTCCCTTTCCGTGATCTGTTTTACCGGATCCAAGCCCTCATTCTTTCTGTAACCTTGGGAGGGTGTCTAAGTTTCTGGACCCTGTTGGGATATTGGGCAATCTCTCTGATTCTCACTGTGTGCACAGTAAATAGATCTGTCATACCTTTCTCTTATTAATCTGCCTTTTTGTGAGTTGCTCTTTCAGCCAACCTGTAGGGGGCCTGTGGCCTTGGTCCCCGCATCTGCATGAACAAAGTCAATCACCGACATGTTGGGTTGTTTGTTTTATAGTAGTGCCCCCCTTATCCATAACTGGGGATACATTTTGAGACCCCCATTGGACACCCGAAACTGAGGATAGTCCCAAACCCTAATGTATGCTATGTTTTATATATACATACCTATGATAAAGTTTAATTTATAAATTAGGCACAGTAAAAGATGAAAAACTATAACTAATAACAAAATAGAATAATCATAATAATATACTGGAAGAAAAGCTATGCGAATGTCGTCTCTCTCTCTCTCTCTCTCTCTTTCTCCAACTATCTTACCGTACTGTACCGTGGGTAGCTGAAACCGCAGAAAGCAAAATCGTTTCCACAGGCCGGGCGCGGTGGCTCATGCCTATAATCCTAGCACTCTGGGAGGCCGAGGCGGGTGGATCGTTTGAGCTCAGGAGTTCGAGACCAGCCTGAGCAAGAGCGAGACCCCGTCTCTACTATAAATAGAAAGAAATTGGCCAAACAACTAAAAATATGAAAAAAAAAA
>CAUYSK010118687.1:0-19238 GCA_963575035.1 Avahi laniger | reverse complement strand
AAAAATATATAGAAAAAATTAGCCGGGCATGGTGGCGCATGCCTGTAGTCCCAGCTACTCGGGAGGCTGAGGCAGAAGGATTGCTTGAGCCCAGGAGTTTGAGGTTGCTGTGAGCTAGGCTGATGCCATGGCACTCACTCTAGCTAGGGCAAAAGAGTGAGACTCTGTCTCAAAAAAAAAAAAAAAAAAAAAAAACCTGAATGATTTGTATTTTTTGGATAAGGACTATATCTTACATAAGTTTAAATAGGAATCAGAAATAAAATTGGTAAGCTGTGATGAACTGAGAGAAATCAGAAGAGTGATTCTATTAGAAAAGACTTCAACTGCCATTATAATCATATGGTAAAGCATAGGAAATAAAATTCATTTACTGGTAAAGCCTAAGGTATGTTTCCATTTTTAAAAATCTCAAACAGTATTCATAAAAGCCCACCTCCTACTTTTTATTTTTAAAAAACTAAAATCTGCAGAGTAAACCCTCAAGTCTTCATCTGTATTGATTAGCACATGTGGGTAAGGAAACCACCTGAGGCCTGAAAAAGAACCAGCCAAAAGGATTAAGGGGGTAATCCCTGAAGCTCACATAAGGCCAGGAATAGTTTCTGTCTCACACAGCCAGAATGGAAAACTTCTCATTTAAATAGCATTAGGCAGAGGACTCAGAAAAGTTTTGTGTCTGCAGTAGGACAAAATTATTTAAACACTGCTCTAGTCCTGCCTAACAGAAACTGAAACAAGATCCAAAGAGATCAAACTATTTCCAAGTAATTTAACCATGTCAAAAAGCAAAGCTCAAGAGTATTTATAGGAATACAAAAATATCCATCATTCTACAAGGTAAAAATATCCATCATTCTACAAGGTAAAATTTATAATCAAAAATTAGTAGCATTCAGAAAAGCAGGAAAATAGGACCCATGATAAGGGAGAAAAATCAATTCAAACAAACCCATAAATGACACTAACTGAATTAATACTCAAAGATGTTAGAAGTTACAACTGAACATAATTCAATATATAATGTATAATTCAAATACTATTAATACATCATTCAATACATAATTCATAATTGAACATATTTCACATATTCAAAAAACTAAATGACTAAAATGTCAAATGTGGGCATAAAAGATAAAAAAAGAGAAACAAATCAAATGTCTAGAAATGAACTATAATATTTGAGATAAAACATACAGCGAATAGGATTAAAAGATTAGACATTAAAGACTAGTAAATTTGAAGACATAATAGAAACTATTCAAACTAAAATAGAAAAGGACTAAAAAAATTTTAATGAAACATCAGTGAGTTGTACAACATATGTGTTATTGAAGTCTGCAAAGGGAAAGACAGAAAAAAAATTTAAAGAAATGGTGAAAATTTTCCAAATTTAATGAAAACTATAAACCCACTGCTTCAAGAAACATAGCAAACCCCAAGCACAGAGAACTACACAAAACCTAAGCACAAGAAAACTACACAAACGCACATCAAAATCAAATTCCTTAAAAAATACTGAAAAAGAGAAAATACCTAAAAGCAACCAAAAGCTGGGTGCAGTGGCATTTGCCTGTAGTCCTAGCTACTTAAGAGGCTGAGGCAGGAGGATCGCCTGAGCCCAGGAGTTCAAGTCCAGCCTGAGCAACACAGTGAGACTCCGTCTCTACAAAAAACAAGATAAATTAGCTGGGCGTGGTGGTATACACCTGTATTGGGAGGCTGAGGCAGGAGGACTGCTTGAGCCCAGGA
Organism: Avahi laniger; assembly: GCA_963575035.1. Taxonomy (NCBI): domain Eukaryota; kingdom Metazoa; phylum Chordata; class Mammalia; order Primates; family Indriidae; genus Avahi; species Avahi laniger. The sequence continues at coordinate 17,486 of CAUYSK010118687.1, read as the reverse complement.
GTCTAAAGTTGCAGTGAGTTAACACAATGCCACTGCACTCTAGCCCCAGCAACAGAGTGAGACTCTGTCTCAAAAAAAGAAAAAAAAAAAAAAAAAGGAAAGAAGAAAGGGGAGGAAGGGAAGAAAGAAAGAAAAAGGGTCTGGGTGTGGTGGCTCACACCTGTAATCCCAGCACTTTGGGAGGCCAAGTCAGGAGAAGTCCTTGATGCCAGGAGTTCAAGACCATCCTGGGCAACATAGCAAGACCCTGTCCCCACAAAAAATTTTAAAAACTAGCCAGACATGGTGGTGCATGCCTAGCTACTTGGAAGGCTGAGGTGGGGGGATCACTTGAGCTCAGGAGTTCAAGGCTGCCGTAAGTATGATTGGGGGTCACTGCACTCCAGCCTGGGTGACAAAGTGAGACTCAAAAAAAAATAAAAAAGAAAAAAGAAAAGAAAAAAAGAAAGAAAAAGGATTATAAGAGAGTATGTGGGCAAAATAGCGAGACCCCATCTCTATAAAAAATGGAAAAATTACCCAGGCGCAGTGGTGTGCACCTGTACCTCCAGCTACTTGGGTGTCTGAGGCAGGAGGATTGCTTGAGCCCAGGATTACAGTGAGCTATGTCAGCGCCACTGCACTCACCAACAGAGTGAGACCTTGTCTCCAAAAATAAAGAAACAAACAAAAAGAGCAAATGACAACCAAAATAAGCAGGAGAAAGGAAATTATAAAGATCAGAGTAGAGGCCGGGCACGGTGGCTCACGCCTGTAATCCTAGCACTCTGGGAGGCCGAGGTGGGCAGATTGTTTGAGCTCAAGAGTTCGAGACCAGCCTGAGCAAGAGCGAGATCCCGTCTCTACCAAAAATAGAAAGAAATTAACTGGACAGCTAAAAATATATAGAAAAAATTAGCTGGGCATGGAGGCACATGCCTGTAGTCCCAGCTACTCGGGAGGCTGAGGCAGGAGGATCGCTTGAGCCCAGGAGTCTGAGGTTGCTGTGAGCTAGGCTGACGCCATGGCACTCACTCTAGCCCAGGCAACAAAGTGAGACTCTGTCTCAAAAAAAAAAAAAAAAAGATCAGAGTAGAAAACAATGAATAGAAAACCAATAGAAAAAAACAATGAAACCAAAAGCTGGTCTTTTGCAAAGGTTCAAATTGATAAATCTTGAAGCCACACTGAAGAGGAAAAAAAATAAAAAAAAGACACAAATTACCAACATCAGAGATGAGAGAAGTAACAGCAAGTACAGATTCTATAGATATTAAGACAGTAGTAAGAGAATATTATAAAAACTTCATGGCAACAAATTTAAAAACTTACATTAATGGACAAATTCCTTGAAAGACACTAGCTGCCAAACATTTCTCAAAAAGAAACAAATTACCTGACTAGCCCAGTATCTGGTAAGGAAGTTAAACTATAGTTTAAAATCTTCCCACAGAGTAAATTCTTTTTTTTTTTTTTTTTTTTGTGACAGAGTCTCACTCTGTTGTCCTGGCTAGAGTGAGTGCCATGGCGTCAGCCTAGCTCACAGCAACCTCAGACACCTGGGCTCAAGCAATCCTTCTGCCTCAGCCTCCCGGGTAGCTGGGACTACAGGCATGTGCCACCATGTCCAGCTAATCTTTTTCTATATATTTTTAGTTGTCCGATTAATTTCTATTTTTTTTTTTAGTTGATACGGGGTCTCACTCTTGCTGAGGTTGGTTTCAAACTCCTGAGCTCAAACAATCCGCCCGCCTCGGCCTCCCAGAGTGCTAGAATTACAGGTGTGAGCCACCGCGCCCGGCCTCCACAGAGTAAATTCTAAGCCCAGATGGTTTCACTGGGGAATTCTACCAACATTTAAGGATGAAGGAAATATAAATGCTACCCAAACTCTTCCATAAAATTGAAGCAAAGGCAATACTTTCCAACTCTTTCGATTAAGGCCAGCATTTGTCTGATTACCAAAACCATACAAAAACATCACAAAGGAAAGAAAAGAACAGATAAATACTGCTAATCAACATGGATGTAAAAATTCTTAAAACTTTAGCTAATCAAATCTAACAATGTATTAAAAGAATAACACATCATAATCAAGCAGAGCTGATTCCAAGAATGCAGGGACGATTTAACATTTGACAGTAAGTCAATGTAATTAATTTACCACATTAGTGGACTGAAAAAAGGTATGATCATCTCAACAGATACAGAAAAATTATAAGACAAAATCCAACATGTGTTCCTGATAAAAACTCTTACCAAACTAGTAATAAAAGGGAACTTCCTTAATCTGACGAAGAATATCTACCAAAATGTTACAGGTGACATCATACTAAAGGTGAAAGACAGGGTCTTTTCCTGAATGAGACACAAATTTATACTTTCACTACTTCTATGAAACATTGTACTGAAGGTTCTATTCCAGCCAGTACAAATCAGACAAGAAAATAAAAGGCAAATAGATAGAAAAGAAAGAAGTAAAACAGTCTTTATTTACAGATGACCTTATCCATCTATGTAGAAAATCAAACAGAATCTATAAAAAGCTACTAGAACTGAGTTTAGCAAAGCTATTAGACACAGGAGCAATAAACAAAAATTAACTGTTTTTATATATACTACTAGTGCAAGAAATAATCAAAAATTTAAAAATGTTAAGTACCACTTGCAATAGCATCAGAATATGAATGCTTATACATAAATCTGACAAAAGATGAGCACAAGCTGTACACTGAAAATTTCAAAACATTACTGAGTAAAATTAAGGAAGACAATGGAGAGATATACTATCCTTATGGATTATTAGACTTAATACTGTTAAGATGTCAATTATCACAAATTCATTGCAATCTTAATCAAAATCCAGCAGGTTTTGTAGAAACTAATAATGTTATTCTAAAATTCATATGGAAATGCAAAAGACCCCAAATAACTAAAACTTTTAAAAAGACTTTGGAAGACAAACTACCTGACTTCAAGCTTTATTATAAACCTACACAATCAAAACACTGTGGAATTGGTGTAAAGACAAATAGATCAATAGAACAGAGAATCCAGAGTAGGCACAAACATATATATTCTATTGACAAAGTACAAAGGCAATTTGGTGGAGAAAAAATAATTCTTTCAATAAATGGTGTTGAAACAACTAGCTCTTTATTTGTAGAAAAATGAACTTAATCCACAGCTCTCACCATACACAAAATGTAATTAAAAATGGATCACAGACCTAAATGTAAAATCTAAAACTAAAAACTTCCAGAAGAACACAGAGAAGAAAATCTTTGTGAACTTTGAGTTACTCAAAATTTCCAAGATCTGGTATCAAAAGCACAATCAATAAAAAAGTTGATAAATTAGATTTCATCCAAATCTAAAACTTTTGTTCTTCAAAAACACTGTTAAGAAAGTGAAGACAAGCTACAACAAGAGACAAATTCCCAGTCTTATGGAGCTTACGTTTTAGTGGAGGAGTCAGACAATAACCAAATATATAATATCATGTCAGGTACTAATAAGTTATATATAAGATAAATAAATAAAGCAAGGAAATAAAGAATGGCAGTGGTCATATTATAGACAGGAAAACCATGGAAGGCCTCTGTGGGCAGACAATATTTGTTCACCAAGTAAAATAAGGGAGTGATTTATAAAATCAAATAAACAATAAAACAACCTACCACAAGGTTGCCATTTACAAGTCATGTTAATCTGTTTTACATATTAATTTATAGGCATGAGTGACGTAAATTTTTTTTTTTTTTGAGACAGAGTCTTGCTCTGTTGCCCGGGCTAGAGTGCCGTGGTGTCAGCCTAGCTCACAGCAACCTCAAACTCCTGGGCTCAAGTGATCCTTCTGCCTCAGCCTCCCAAGTAGCTGGGACTACAGGCATGCGCCACCATGCCTGGCTAATTTATATATATATATATATTTTTTTTTTTTTTTAGTTGTCCAGATCATTTCTTTCTATTTTTTAGTAGAGATGGGGGTCTCGCTCTTGCTCAGGCTGGTCTCGAACTCCTGACCTTGAGTGATCCACCCGCCTTGGCCTCCCAGACTGCTAGGATTACAGGCATGAGCCACCCCGCCCGGCCATAAAATATTTAAAATGTTTTATTCCCTTAGGAAGTTTAAATATTGTCTCTGCAATCTTGTTTATATACTTGTTATTGGTCTCTCTTCATGGCTAGCAGAGAATTAAGAAAACTAAATTGTATTTACTATTGTGTTTCCATTAAAATGTTTTCTCTCTTCTACTGAAAGGAAAAAAACAAGCTACAATTTTGGGGAAAATATTTGCAAATCACTTATCTGATAAAAGGACTTACATCCAGAATATATAAAGAACTCTCAAAATAAGACAAACAATCCAATTTAAGGCAAACGATCCAATTACAATATATGCAAAAGATATGCACACATACTTCACCAAAGAAGATATATAAATGGCAAATAAGCACATGAAATGATGCTCAACATCACTTGTCAAGTTACAAATACAATGAGATACCATTACATACCTATTAAAACTAAAAAGACAACGTCAAGCCCAGGCTGCTGTGACTCATGCCTATAACCCTAGCACTCTGAGAGGCCAAGGTGGGTGGATTGCTTGAGGCTAGGAGGTCAAGACTAGCCTAAGCAAGAGCCAGACCCTGTCTCTACAAAAAACAGAAAAAATTGGCCGGGTATAGTGGCACATGCCTGTAGTCCCAGCTACTTGGGAGGCTGAGGCAGGAGGATCTCTTGAGCCCAAGAGTTTGAGATTGCAGTGAGCTATGATAACTCCACTGTACTCTAGCTGGGGTGACAGAGCAAGACTTTGTCTCAAAAAAATAAAGGACAAAGTCAAATGTTGAGAATGCAGAATTCTGGTATACTGCTGGTAAGAATATAAAAATGGCACAAGCCCTCTGGAAAACAGTTGACATTTCTTTAAAAGTTAAACACACACCTACCATGTGTCCCCTGCCTTTCTACTCCTAAGTAATTATCCAAGAGAAATTAAAGCATATATGAATGCTCATGGCAGCTTTGAAATGGCCATAAACTGCAAACAACTCAAATGTCCATCAACAAATGGATAAACAATTATAGTATATCCATACAATGGAATATTATTATGCTCTTAAAAAGGAATGAACTATTTATACACAAAACATGAAAAAATTCAAAAATAATTACAATGAATGAAAAGACAAAAATAAGAGTTCATACTATATGATTCTATTTATATGAAATTCTAGAAAATACACTATAATCTGTAGTGACAGAAAGCAGATCAGTGGTTGCCTGGGATGGGGGTGTGAGACTGGGAGAGGAGATGTTACAAAGGAGCCCAAGGAAACTTTTGGGGGGAGGGGTGATAAGTTTATTACCTTGATTATGATGATGGTTTCATGGGTATACACATGTCAAAACTTATTATATACTCTAAATATGTGCAAGTTATTGTAAATCAATTATACTTCAATAAAACTGTTTTTAAAAAGGCAGACATACCTTTCTATTTTTTTACAAATTAGAGGTAGTATTAAACTAAGAAAAGACTTTTCCTATATATTTTTATTTTTTATTTTCTTCAAATTACTTGTAGGAAAAAAATTCAGCGTACTTTCTTAGATCACTCATATAACTAAATACATTTTATTTTAAAAGTTCAAGTTACAGTGTCTTGAAAAAGGCCACAAAACTTCATTTAACTACAACTGTAAACATAAATGATTAAATAACCATAATATCACTAATATGGGACAAAATATTCTATGAAGTCTATATAGTTACATGAAGGTAAAAAAAGGTGAGATTTTCTTAAATCATCTTCAATAATTCATCATGTAACAGTTTTCCTATGATCTTATCTAACCTTTGTGAGCATTACTATGATAGACTTTGACCTCTATCCACAGAACTTCACCAAATCAGTCTATCTAATCCTTAACTATCTTTCATAGTGACAATAAAGTTAAAAATGATGATTCTTCATAATCTGGCCAAAAAAAAAAAGAAAGAAAAGTTCCAATAAGTAGGTAAACATTTCATTTATCAACCGGTTACAGTGCCAGGCTTAACAACAGTTTTTTCAGTAAGGTACAGCAGCAACTAATACTGAAAAAAAAGCTCAAAATTTGATTCCTTTCATATGTGGTGGTATAGTTACTCAGTTAATTCTTTGTTTCTATATAAAATACCTGGCAAGCAAAGTTACTGCACCTGAAGAATAACAAATGAACTCTCAAATATTTAAAATACTGTAGTTTCACACTATAAAAATATTTCATAGGCAAAATATACACAGTTCCCTTCACCACTACCATCACCCTCCCCCAAAGGAAACCAGCTGCTCCAACAGCTCTAGGCAACTGCTGAAAACAGGAAGGAAAGAGTAACTGAAACTGTAGGTAGTAAGCCTGGTTAGCAATCTGCAGTGAATAGTCTGAATAGTGTGCCAAGAAAATGCTGATGGTCACAAGTAGTAAGACCACTATTTTAAAACTACAATCAAAGGAAATTCTGTCCGTTGTAACCCATAACATAATGTTCAGAAAACTCCAAGAATTATGGTGTACTACAATAATATTCATGTCCAAATGAATAAAAGTATGTAAATAGCAGTCAGAATTTATTTTCATGATAGTTCTGCATTAAGACAAAATGCCATGCTGCCAGGGTTATACCTTGGCAAAGGCTCTTTTACAAAGCCATTTTAAATGTCCGTTTCAAGTCATGTCAGTAAATTTCTTGGAAAGAAGCTAGGAGCACTTTAACAATATGTAGCACAGGTCTATCAGGCAGCGTTTAACACATGGCAGTTTGAATCAAATACTTATTTTCCAGCAGAATAAATATGTCAATATAAATAGGGCAACAATAGTATGAACAACTGGTGTTTTATTACTTCATTGGAATTTTTTTATTTTGTATTTAAAACAAAAAATTTGGGAATTTATAAGTTTTATAATCAACCATTCATCATTCTAAGAACACTGTTCTGAGATGTAAACAGAAAGGATAATTTTGAATAATTTCAGATTTTCTCACCAGCCTGAAATTTATTTTGTCATCATAAATACAACAACTTTCATTGCATAGTACATATATTAGTTTACTTTATGGAAAAAGAAAAGTTAAAGCTATATCCTCTGTTTGTATGCCTTTGCTAAGTAGTCACATTTTATATTAACATATAGCCCTTGATAACCCTAATCTTTACAGATGAGCAAGTAAACCCAAGAAAGTATAACGGTTAGCCAGTTGGTTTTACCATTTTATTGTGGTTAAGGGTCCCCTACATAACACGGTCACAAACCAACAAACTTACAAATATATTCCATTAAAAACAAGGGAGGTCAGACACAAGTTTCCTTTAAGCCAGCTACCAATACTGCTGAAAAACGAAATTCTCATATCTGTAGTTAATAGTGTCACCTATAACTCAAAGAACAGTACTGTGAAATAAACTATAGCTTTTAAAGTATTTTTGTAACCTTTACTCCTCCTCACAAAAGTAATACATGGAAGGAAATATATATATAAAATAGTTTGAGATGGAGGAATGTCAATTTTCCAGAAAAGGAAGACTCCTTAAAACTGTGTTTAAATTGCATTAAATGTTTCATCACCTCTCATCTTTTAAATAGTTCATGATGAACATTTTGATCATTTTTCACTTCATTATTTTCATTCAGAGTTCTTCATATCATTTGTCCCAATTCCTGTCAAAGGCTAACGCTTATAGTTTGCACACCAAAGAGATGCAGATGGCTACCAAACTGCAGCTAAAAAACTGCACTTACCTACCCACACATATCACTTATCACTCAATTCTCTTACCCTGCTTTACTTTTTTTTTGCACTTACACTTTCAGATACATCTGACAGTTTGCGTCCTGTCAGTCCCTCTCTAAAATGTAAGTTCCAGGAGGGTAAGACTGTTCTATTTGTTGCTGTATCCTCAGCATCTTGCACCATAGACTTGATACATACTGACAGAAATAAATGAACCACTAAACCTCTACACATGGAGCTCTTTGCTTTTCAGAAGCTAAATTCTGTGTAAGCCTGGAAATGCAAGAATATTGCACAAGTTCCTTTTAATGCTCTAAATACATCTTTGTGAAATTCTACTCTTGTTTCACAAATGCATAAGATTCTTGGCTTGATTAATGTAATAATATTTTGCTAACACTTCATCATCAGCCCTGGAACAAATGGTTCCTTGTTCTCTGATGGAAAATAACAAAGTTGAGAAAAGATCTCGTCAAGTGAAAAATCCCGTACCTGTTGCCCTGACAATTTGTTTTTCTTCTTCAAGCAACAACATGCTCTTATCTGTAGTCTGAAATTGTAACTGGAAAATACAAATTTATTTCGTCTGTTCCTAAAGTTTTGAAAAATATACAAAAAGATCTGAATTTTGTTATGTTCTCATAAACATTCTATTACTACTATTCTGTCATATCATACAGAATGCTATATATAGATATATATATATATATATATTTTTTTTTTTTTTTTTTTTTGAGACAGAGTCTCACTCTGTTGTCCTGGCTAGAGTGAGTGCCGTGGCATCAGCCTAGCTCACAGCAACCTCAAACTCCTGGGCTCAAGCGATCCTTCTGCCTCAGCCTCCCAAGTAGCTGGGACTACAGGCATGCGCCACCATACCCAGCTAATTTTTTCTATATATATATTTTTAGTTTTCCAGATCATTTCTTTTTTAGTAGAGACGGGGTCTTGCTCTTGCTCAGGCTGGTCTCCAATTCCTGACCTTGAGCTATCCACCCGCCTCGGCCTCCCAGGATTACAGGCATGAGCCACCGCGCCCAGCCAGAATGCTATATATTTTTGTTCTACATCAGCTCATTAAGGTTGCTTTTAACTGAATATTTTGAATAATACTAGACCCTTCAATGATTACTGACACAAAAGAACAAAAGAGCATGTAAAGAAAATATTTTAAAAGATTGGGCTGGCTATTTCTTCAAAACATTGCTATAATTAACTGAGGTCTTTAAAAGCATAAGGTATAAACAAAGCTGCACAATTTTTACATTCAGTCAATATCTAATACTTTGCACCTTTAATAATGAACCCTGATTACTAAAAAAAAAGTGAAAAGTTCTGCTTTATTTCAAAAAGAACTCATTCTCTTACCAATGAGCTCCTGCTCATCACCCAACTTTGTTTTAGCTCTTATTTTTCCGCTTACAAAATAATAAAAAGATAAAAAATCAGATAGGCAGAAATAATCACCACAGTATTTTTACCTTTTTGTATATAAAGTCATATGTAAGGTTTAGTCCACTTAGTAAAAATTCAGGGATATGCGTGTTCAACGCCTTAATATTGCTAACATAATAATGGCTAACATTCGTTGAGTGCTATTTTTCATGTATGATTCTAAGCACCACAGTACATATTTTCACAGCAATGAGTTAAGTACTATTATCCTCACTTTTTTGTTTTGTTTTTATTTATTTTTTCTGGGTTCTTAATTTCTATTTTTATCTTTAGGTCTCTAGTAATCACTATACTAATGAGGATATTATCCTCATTTTACAAAAAAGGAAAAAAGACAAAAAAGTGAAATAATTTGGCTGAAGACATAGAATTGTACTTGTGGTTAAGAATGCAGAAGATTCTGGAGCTACACTGCCGGGGTTCAAAGCCTGGCTCCAACACCAACTAGCTCTGTGACTGAGTAAATTACATAATCACTTCAGTTTCTTCCACTCCAAAATGGGCAGAGTTAGAACAAGGATTCAATGCATTAATAGGTATAAGGTGCTAAGAACAGTGACTGATACAGAAAGTGCTTAATAAATTGTTTATAATGTTAAAACCCACAATGTTTTAATACTTGAAGCTTCTGCACAACATAGTATTATACTTTATGTCTGGAGGAATGTACAGTAGGTTTCTACTTGGAGTCAAAACTTTAGAGAGCCCATTATGTGCCAGAGGCTAACAATTTCACACATTTTTTTCATGTCAATTAAAGCATCCTAAATCTAATCTACTATCTATATGTTTCTTTTTCCTGAAAGCTCTTAGATCTACATAGAAATATTTCAAGAATTATTTCATCAAACCTACTTCAAAAGTAAACCAGCAATTCAAGACTAAAAAAATGGCATTTACTAACTGCACATTTATGAAAGATTCCAATGCTTACTCTCCAAGTTACGGCTTGGTCTTATTTACATTGCATGATACCAGTCAAATTCTTACAGGTGTAACTTAAAGTTATTATAGTTTTGATACAGAATGAGCTATTTCAACCTACACATTATTCTAGCTGGCTTATTTAGCAGCTCTAAAACAAACTAGATAGAGATACACAAACTACATAGAGATTCTAACATGATTGGTTAAAAAAAATGTTTCTCAAGGATAGTCGAATACATGTAATACTCATCTGGCAAATTAGACAAAATGGTGCAAAATGGCAGAAATCTGTAGTGTAAATATATACACTTAAACGAATAATTGTAAGATTTCATATTCTAGAATATTCTGGCCCAAAGTTAAAGCATAACAAAAACTTGTCCTGTCCTTATGAATTTATAGAGGATAATTTTATGACAAACATAATGTTAGAAAAAGAATGTGTAACACAAATTCTAATTGAATATCATATTAAAGATAAACTAAGCAGAAAAAATAACTTATCACCATGTTCACTGGCACATTAAGGAGATATTTGCAACATCATAACTGAGGAAGAATTAGTATAAAGTATAGGTAAAGAGAGCTACAAACCAATGATGGAAAAGTAAACAAGCCAACAGAAAAATGAAATATATAACTAGGCAATTTACAGAAAAGGCAATCTAAATGAACAATAACTGGATGTGAAGAAGCTCAACTTCACTAATAATCAGGAAAAAGCAAATGAAAACCCATTAGACTGGCAAAAATTTTCAAATCTGATAATATCAAATGTTTGTAAGGATATGGCAAAATGGAAGCTCCCATAACCTGCTGATGAGTATTTTGTATTTATTATTTTGAAAAGTAATCTGGCATTATCTAATAAGATGAAAGATGTTCATACCCTACAAACTAAGAATTCCCTAGGCTTAAAATTTTCTCACACATGTAAACAAGGCAACACATCCAAGAATGTTTATTACAGCACTGTTAATAATAGCAAAAAAGTTAGAAACACCTAAATATTCACTAAAAAAACTGGTTTATTCATATAATGGAATATAGCAATAAATGAATAAAGATACATCAACACGGATATATATCAAAAGCAATACTGAATAAAAAAGCATGTTACAGAATCACATGTATCTTAAGCAAAAGTATGTAATTTTGTGGATACATAAATGTTAATAAAAGTATAAAAATATAATGGGAATGATAATTATTCAACTGAGGACAGAGAGAGGGGAGAAGGGTAGGGGAAGACAGGGGAATAGGATCAGCAAGGACTGATACCAGCCTCAATTTTATTTGTAACGTTTATAAAGAGAGACCACACAATTAGAAAATGGTAATAAATAAATAAATGACAGTCTTAACTATAAGATTTGATAAAGGTGTGTATGAGATATATATTAAATGGTATTATTTTTGGTATGTTTGAAACATTTCATAGTATTTTAAGACAGATTTAAATTAAAACATTAAAGAAACTCCATTAAACCAGTAAGTTTTTAAAAATATATATTATGCTGGACAATTGTAATGAAAAAAAAAACTCTAATACCCAACAAGCTTACTGATTTTTTTTTAAAGCCATTAAGTCTCAGGTACAGATTTCAGTCTTCTCTTTGCAAGCAGATCATGACTGACATGCAGGACAGATACAGCCTCTTGCACTTCACTTTTTTTTTTTTTTTTTTTAAGATGGTGCAGTGACCCAATCATAGCTCATTGTAACCGCAAACTCCTAGTCTCAAGCAATTCTCCTGCCTTGGCCTCCCAAACTGCTGGGATTACAGGCATGAGCTGCCATGCTCATCCTTCATCTCATACGATTGATAATGCTTTCCATCCAAGACAGACACACAAAAGGTTAAGAACGAATGGCTCATCACTGTTCAAATCAATTTAACCTTTCTGATCCTGTATTTAGCCTAAAAAGGGAGTAGTTTTACTACCCTGCTGGCAATTTCGGTATTTTTATTGGTTTGCTGCTAAAGTTGTTTTCTACGAATGGCCACTGCAAACACTGGCAACCAATCATAGAATGCAATCAAATTTCAATCAGTAAAATGTCATGTAAGACTCAATGGGTCAAGGACCATAGCACTCCATGACAATTTGCTACCAACTTCCTTAAAGCAATTAACTTTTTCAGGTTTGAACCTAAAAAACCAAACCAAACAAAAAACATCAACCACTGGCCGGGCGCAGTGGCTCACCCCAGTAATCTTAGCACTCTGGGAGGCAGAGGCGGGTGGATCGTTTGAGCTCAGGAGTTCAAGACCAGCCTGAGCAAGAACAAGACCCCGTCTCTAACAAAAATAGAAAGAAATTAATTGGACAACTAAAAATATATAGAAAATATTAGCCGGGCATGGTGGTGCATGCCTGTAGTTCCAGCTACTCGGGAGGCTGAGGCAGTAGGATCGCTTGAGCCCAGGAGTTTGAGGTTGTTGTGAGATAGGCTGACGCCATGGCACTCACTTTAGCCCGGGCAACAGAGCAAGACTTTGTCTCAAAAAAAAAAAAAAAATCAACCACTTGTAAAAAAAAAAAAAAAAAGGGGGGGGGTTATTTTACTTCATTCATTCTATTCTAACTACAAGGAATCCATGTAGCATATCTTATAAACAACTTAGCAGAATTTCTCTTCCAGCTTTATCTCATACTACTGCTCTATCAAACCCTTTGTTTTAGTGATAGCAATCTATTCAACATACCCTCCCAAGGAAGATGTTTGCATCTTCTCCCTACTCTCAAGTGTCACATTCTCTATATTTTTTCTGATTCCATCAAGCTACAGTAATATCTCTCCACTCTGAGCCAAAAAATATCTAACAAATTATAGAGAACTTAATGTGTGCTAATACTGCTTCAATGAAATTACTCTATTCAATCCACACAACCTTGTGAAATTTGTTCTATTTTTCCCTTTTCAAGCTGAGAGAAACTGAGTGAAACTCTAAGGTTAATTAAGTTCTCCAAGGTTGCATAGCGGCAAGCCAGGTCTCAAACCCAGACTACAAAATCCAAGCCCTTAGACATATGCAATGTTGTCCCCTGGCTGAAAGTATGACTGCCTTTATTGCTCACATGTCACTTATCACACCCCTTGTGATATTTACCATTTTATGTTGGTAGATGTCATATAAAAAGCTCAAAATATTGCAACATTCATTCAACAAAAAATTACTGACAGCCTGTGTACCAGGCATTGTTGACTACTGGGCTTACAGAAAGGCATGTTAAAGAGCATCTACAAATGAAGAGTAGATGGATTCTCTAGATACAGTCATCCCAGAAATGTGGGTAAATGCAAAATTCAAAGTAATATGTACATAGCAATTATAACTAGATAAAAACGCACATTTATATAAGAATTTTAATAGAGCATAGTCATAAATAACATGATAAAGTTGTGATGTTTTGTGTTTTTCTAAACTATTTTGTTGAATTAAGCTTTTTAGCAAGAGAGTTAAGCAATAAAAAGACTTTAAAAATAAACACGTTTTCTGTACTCCTTTCTTTTCCCATGGAACAGTAGAAATAGCCTAGAGACAGATTAATGAACGTCCCTCCAATTAACATTCATTCCACTGCAACTTGGCTTTCTGGAGGAAGACCTGATGTCTTCTAGTTAAGGCTGGCAGGTGCTATGAGTAAATACCATCTATATAAATCTTCCTACAATCACAAACTTCAGGACATTTGTAGCTGATTGTAAATTTTCATACAATGGCATCAAATCTTAGAACTGAATGGAACCTTGCAGAACATCTCTCTCAGCTCAAACAAGTACAGCTCAGTCAGGAAGCGCACCCGGGAGCGAGCACGCACAAACAACACACCCCTGCGACGGTGACTAGCCATTTCGGAGCACTGTACTTCAGAGCACAACCCTCAAACATAACGGCCCTAAAGCTGAAAGCTTTGGAAAACAATACATCGGACACCGACTTCTAACTACTGCTTTTAAAACCTGTGGCCTGCCAGAGTCGAACCCCCCAAAACGTTATTCTTACAACTCGGTTCGGGCCTCAGATCTGCATCTCGCTCTCACAGGCTTCGGGGGCCCCAGGAAAAGGAAAGGAAGAGGCCGCCACCAAAACGGCTGACCCCCTGAGTGGGAGCTATCTGGAAATAACGCATGTTTTGTGTGGCGGTGTGCAATTCGACGTGACCTTTCCAGGAAGTGCCGCACACAAAACAGGCGTATGGGCTATCAAGCTGGCAGTTTCTCATGGTCTTGCTAAAACGCTGCCAACCTTGCACCCTACCACAGAGGCCCGCCAATTCCTTGGGGCGACCGCGAGTGCGCAGGGGGGCGGGGAAGTCATTAGGGGACGAAAGAATGGGTTCGGGGGCGGCTAGGGACACCCCGGGATCAGTTGGAAAATAAAAGAACGGAGTAAAGGGCCACCACCAACTTGAGAGAAGGGGGGACTGAGCGGAACGCGGCGAGGTGGGCTCTGAGGCAGGGAAAGGCCGCGCTCCCAGGGCAAGTCGGGGTCCCAGCGAGCCCACGGCCCGGGAACAATGGCGCGAGCGTGACGTGGGCCGGGGGCGTCGCAGCGGCGCGGAGGAAGGGGCTGGGTGGGGCAGGGGCCGCGCTGGGTGGGGGGGCGTGCGGCGTCCGCGGGCGCGCGGGCGGGGCTCGGCCTAAGGAGAGGGGCCTAAGGGGCACGTAGGCTGGAGGCCGGCTGGAGGAAGCAGCTTCTGCCCGGGGGTCGCGCGCTCGGCCGCGCACCCTCCCTCCCTCCTGCCTCGCTCGCCCGCCCGCTCCTTCCCCGCCCGCCCGCGGGTCCCGCCGCACTCACCGACCACTCCGCACAGCAACACTCGCAGCGCGCAACTGCCGCAGCCGCCCGGGCGCACGCCCTTCCCGCCCCCGCCGCCCGGGCGCCGCCCCCAGCTCGCGCTGGCCAGGGACCGGCGCACTGTTCCGTCCCCCAGCTCCGCCGCAGAACCTGGCGGCCGTAATGTTTCCAGATCGCGCCTAGTCTGTGCCTCACGCGGGTCTAGGGATCTTCGAACGACAGAACAGCGGTTGTTGCCGAGCTGTGGGGTGACGCACATTGACAATCCTTCCGTCTCCTTTCGCTTTCTGTCCCTTGGCATCCTGCCTGCGCCCCTCAGCAGGCCCCTGGGCTACCCTTTCCACTGCCTCTTGGCCTACCCTCTAGGAAGCTTTCCCTTAGGGGAAGAGGGTATCCTTTTCCCCAGTCACAGAATCTTCTAGTCAAATGGATCTCAAGACCCCTGTGGTCCAGACCCCCATAACGGCATGCCTGAATCCCCCTGGTGACTAAAAGCACCAGCTTAGAATTTTGTTAGAACGGTTCAAATCCCAGTTCCACCTCTTACAAATTGTGTGCCCTTGAGTAAGGTACCTGACCTATGCCCAGTGCCCTCATCGATAAGACAGGGATAGGAAGCAAGAGCACCTACATCAAAGGATGCTGACAGGATGAAATAAGATAATATAGGTAAGGCCGCAGCACAGTCCTGGCACACAGTAGGCACTCAATAAACGTTAGCTGTTACATTAATACCCAACCACCACCAACTTGCCATGGCAGGAAGATGACTCAAAGACAGTCAGCCCACTATTTCCAGAGCACTGCATTGCTTGGTACTGGCAGCTCTGACCAGTTAAAAATTGTGTCTGAACTTCCACTATCGGGACCCAAGTTCTACCCCTTGGAGCTTCAAAAAACAAACAGATATAACCTCTCTTAGAACTCTGACTTTTCAGATACTCGACTTCTGTCACATCTGCCTAAGCTCTTCTCTTATTCCAGATCAGTATCTCCCATTCTTTCCATTGTTCTTCCTTTGCCCTGGTTTTGAGGGGCTTTATTCTTCTCCTCATGCAACTGGTTGATCTGATTGTGATTCCTTTAGAATATGTCTCCCAAGCCTGAACCAAATGTTTGTGGTACCATCAGAGCAAAGCAGGACTATAGCTTCTTCCTTAGAGGACCTAGTGCCTTGCATTCATGTAATAAAGTTCTTGGCACCCACACTATTGATTCATATTCAACTTGCAGTCAACCAAAAACCTCCAGGTCTTTTTAATACATGCTCTCCTGGAGCACTTCTATCCCACTCCCTCCTTGTGTTTTTGAGCCAGTCTCAGTTCAAGTCAGCTGAGGATAGGCCTTGGGCCTCTCACCTCCTAGATTTTTAAGGATATATGGAAAAAAGGAATAGGAGTTGAAAGTTAGCATAACACAACCTTTAAATCAAGTGCGTTTGAAAAAAGGCCAGGGTTTGTGTCTGAAGACCATTGTACTGAGTGAATAACAAATGCACAGACACACACACATGAATGTGATCTCAACTGTGCAAAAAAAAACAGTGTACATACACAAAAGACTAGAAGGAAATATCTAATTAAATATGTTAATAGTGGTTTTTTTCTCAGTGATAAGATTTGGGGTGGTTTCCTTTCTTCTTTATACTTTTCCATTAATTTCCTACATTGTTTATGTTATTTTTATAATCAAGAACTTGGTTCCAAAAATCAGAGAGATGGAATAACTTGAAAAAAAAGTAGAAACAAAGTTAAAAGAAAAACAGATAAGGAAAAAAATATTTGCAATCTATAAAAGAGATTTGTATCTGAAACCATAAAGGACTCTTAACAAATCAGTAAGAAAAAAGATAAATAGTCCACTAGAAAAATGGGCAAAGAACATAAGCAGTTCACAGAAAATGAAATGAAATACAAACTGCCAATAAACACACAAAAAGATGCCCAACTTTCCTAGTAATCAGGGAAATGGAAAATAAAACTGAGACTGGCATCAATTTTCAAGCTTCATAATATCAAAAAATATAAACTGGCCCAGCCATTTCAGAAGGCAAATGGACATCTATTAAGTCTCTTTCACAGCAATGCCACTTCTAGTTATCTACCATGACTCCGTGTGCATATGGAGATAGCTGCAAGGATAATTATAATTGCTTATAATAAAGAAAATTTAGAATCAGCCTAAACGCCCACCAACAGGAGAATGGCTAAATAAAATGTAGAATACTCATATAATGAAATTTTGTTGAAAATTTAAAAGAAGTGATCTTGATCCATATGTATTAACATAGATATATCCCAAAGTCATATTTTTTTTAAATGTTTTATTAATCATTACAGATATTGGCGCTGGCTTATAATCTCCCATAAAGAGATTTATGTTCAAACTAGATTTTTAAAAATCCACAAGGGTACAGTTAGACAGGAAGAATAGGTTTTAGTGTTCCACTAACAGTAGGGTTACTATAGCAAATAACAATATGGTGTATATTTCAAGATAGCTAGAAGAGAAGATTTTGAATATAGTTA
>CAUYSK010118684.1:0-13330 GCA_963575035.1 Avahi laniger | reverse complement strand
CAGCCTCGGCCAGTCAGGAACCGGGCTGCACAGCTTGAGGTTAGGAGTGAGCTAGTGAAGCTTCATCTGTATTCACAGCTGCTCTCCCTTGGCATCATCGCCTGAGCTCCGCCTCCTGTCAGATCAGCAGGGGCATTAGATTCTCAGGGGAGCAGGAACCCTGCTGTGAACTGCCCATGCGAGGGATCTGGGTTGCGGCTCCTTATGAGACTAACGCCTGATGGTCTGAGGTGGAGCTGAGGCAGCGATGCTAGCAGTGGGGAGCGGCTGCAAATACAGATTGTCATTAGCAGAGAGGTTTGACTGCACAATAAACGTAATGCGCTTGAATCATCCCAAAACCATCCCCCTCCCCCATCCGTGGAAAAATTGTCTTCCACGAAACTGATCCTCGGTGCCAAAAAGGTTGGAGACCACTGCTGTGGATGCTATGCTCCAAACCTCTGAGGATTATTGGTTTTGTTAGTTTGTTTGCGTATTTGTTATTATGTTTGACTGTTTGATCTTGCTATAAAATCTGTCTTCCTTGTTAGGAACAAAGAGGATAAAATTGAGTTGACTTAATATCTGAGAGAAAATTCAAAAATTATAAGATAAAGTTGCAGAAAGTTGTTAAAGTAACTACATTAAAAAAAAACGAGGATAAGACAAATCTAGAAACAGCATAAGTGAAAAAGAAATTCACAAATCTGAAGGATGAATAAATGGCCATATTTTCAGTGACAAAGCGAGCACTTTAAGTAACACTGGGGGGAATAAATCTAATGACAGTGTGAGAATGCGCTTCTCCTATGGAAGGGTGAACCATGACTCTGCCTTTCTAATGATCAACTCACTTCTGGAGGTTCTTGGAATTCTTGAAACAAGCTATATCTCCTATAGCAAAGTGTGAGCTAAGGACCGCGGCACGGGAATGTTTCCCCAACGACGCTGCGCCCCTGACCTTCCTGGCGACTCTCCGGCGGCGGCTGGCGTGCGCTGGAAAGTGAGTGTGCCGGATAGACTAGCTGAAGTGATTAGTGCATGAGGTTAGTTTGGTCCCAATCTATTCAGCTCTTATCACGGTTACATTTAAGCATTTCATAGTGGCTGTATTCAATTTAAGAAATGATTTATTTGTTTACTGAACGTGTGTCTGAATCGCCAACACTAGTATCACATGCACTTGGGTAAGCAAATTTTCTAAGTTAATAATCAATTTGGCTTTTCGATAAATACTTCTTCTAGCAGATTTTCTTTTCTAAGGAAGAAATACGTCCTGAGTTTCTCAGCCTCAAGCTAGTCCATACTCATTTCCAGCAATTCATCAAAATTGCCATTTAAGTTTTCTACCTGTTTGTGCCCGGCAGCTTCTGCTCGGGGGCTGTAGATCTCGCTTGTGTCTCTCGGGTGTGTTTGTCTCTCCAGGTTGTGGCTGACATTTCTCTCTGCACCTCGGTTCTCTTCTAAGTTCAAGAAAAGTCATTGATTTTCAGGCTGTCCAGCTTTTTCATGTAAGGATAGGAGTGAGGCTCCAAGCTCTTCATGTGCAGGAGCTAAAGCCAGAAATCCGCACCGCCTTTGGAGGAGGGAGCGCCCCCTCCTTGCAAGGCACTCAGTCCAGCCATGAAGACCTCAGGGTCCCTCCCTCTTGCCGGGTGGCAGAGTCTTCCTCAGAGCTGGCAGGATTGGACCAGAAGACCCATCACATGCTCTTTTCGTTGGTTCTTGTTTCCTCAATCCTATCAATATAATTTTTTTGGAACTGAGTTATTCTATTTGGAGGTTAAGAATTACATTGTTTTCCCATAACTCTGCAATGTTTAGATGTTTCACTACTGCATTTCTGGGTAGAATGTTTGTTACTGAACTCTTAGTGCAACTTTTCAACGTCTTTTTTTTAATTCAAAGACCATGTGGCTTTGGATGGCTGCAGTGTTTTAAAATATTTTCTGGATTTTAGTCTCTGCATTTTTTTTAAGTTTACAGAACACAATTGATGTACTGTCTTATGGGTGAACTCTTAATTTTAAGCTTTTCTTAATGTTAATTTTTAATAATTTCATTGATTTGTTCAGGTTTTTTAGAAAGACCCAGGGCACACAGAGCGTCAGGGAGGAAGCCTCCGTGAAGTGTCGGTCTGTGAGTAAGGTGTGTGTGTGTCCGGATGTAGGGCTGTCATGCTACAGGGCGCCAAGAATGCAGGAGACATGGGGCTCAGGCCGGAGCTTCCAGGTAGCAGAGCACGGGGGCACCGTGCCAGCCTCTCAGTGTCCACAGAGAGACTCGTTTGGGGCAGAGTGCGGCCGGGTGTTCTCTGCTCCAATTGGGAGGAACCAGTACCCTGTGATCTTTTCGATGGTGTAGATGTGACAGTCACCCTGTACAAGCAGCATACTTGGTGACAGACAACCTGAACTTCCATACGTCAATCACGTGAATCACATGATGGCTAGTAAAGCCAGCTGCCCGGCACCTAAAATCCATGGGGACTGCGGGGCGGCGGGAGGCTGCCTGCGGGAGGCTCCACGCAGGCCGCCCCTGCCAGCGGGGCGAAGGCATTCCCCGTCTGTAGCTGCAGGGAAACAAAGCAGGGCGAGCCCTAATTCCGACAGCTTCTCGTCGCGTGTGAAAGTTTGTCATTTTCCCTGATGCCTACCTGTTTCTCCTCGTGAATCTTCCTGGGAAATAAGTCCTCACTTTCCCAGACTCCTTTGCAGCTGGTTACTCAGACATCAGGATCGCGTCCCAGACTTTGCACTGCAGCTGCTGACACCTGGCAGGAACAGCCCAGAGTCCTCTCCTTTGTGGCAGTTGGGGACAGGGTTCCCAGGGCCAGTGAGTCTTCTGGGACAGCAAGTGCAGCACCGTGGTGACGTCAGCACAGTATCTCCTCAGAAGGGCGGTGGTGCTCTCCACGCATCCGCTTAGTGGCGTTATTAGGGGCATCACTTCTGCTTGTGGAGCCTCCCGCCTGGTTCTCAGGTGGCTCTTTACAAAGTGGGCATGTCGTGCAATGAGGAAAAGAGTCCACGCAGAGATGAGAAAGAAAAAAGATGTTTCTGAGCTCACATATGGCAAGGAAGATTAGAAACCTGACCTACAGACCCCCAACCACTTAGGTTTCATCTATATCTGCAGTCTCTTTTTTTAATAATAGCAAGGTTTTTTTCTCCCCACTTACTGTCAGCATTTTATCCATCTTTCAGTGTTTGGTTTGCTCTCAGCTTGGGTCAGGAAGAGCTCCTGAAGAACTTCAACCCCTTGGAAATAATTCAATTAACATTAAACAAAGAAACATTTTGTGCCAAGTATATACTGTGATGGCTACATTTTGTCCTTGATAAAGTTACAAAACACAATGAAGATAAATACCATGGGATTTATTATAATATATATTAAACCACTAAAATATCTCATTCATAATTCAACATCAGCAAAACAGGATGTCAACTTTTGAACCTAATTCAAAAATAGGCATTTCTTTTGCATATTTTTATTAAAACAAAGATAGTGTAGTTAAAGAATAATTCAATTTATTATAGAAAAATGTGTTGCACAAATTTTAGATTAAAATTAGGGTTGATGTATTGAAATTATATTATTCTATAGAAGACTGAGAAAAAAAGCTTAACTATTTAAATTAATCTAAAGTCACAAAAAGAGCAAATATCTTTTACAGAACTTACCAGAGAAGCTCTGAGTAACAGAGAGAAGGTAAGATAATATAATTGCCTTCGTACATGGATGGGCATATTAGTAGACACCCCGCAAACCTCTCTATGCTATGGGGACTGTATTTTGAGTATTTCAGAACACCACCTAACCCCTGAGGTCTCTTTTCACCGCCCTTGTAGGAAGAATCCTTTGCAGGAAACAGTGCGAAGTCAGGGAGAGGCATTTGCATGACACACAGAGTGGGTGATGTAGGGACAGAACCCTGCACTAGTGGGAGGTAAAGAGGAAGGACCAGGAGGGGCTCCTCATGCAGGCTCCATATTGTACATTCTCATCGGCTGCGTGTCGGGGCAAGATGGGCTGCAGTTTATGGGATGGAACTGTGTCCCAGCAACGTTGGCCAGACTCCCTCAGTGAGGAGATCCACACCTGTAAACTTGCTCTTCACATAAATGAAGTTCCACTCACAATGGGGAAAATGAACAGAGCTGTGTGAAATGCAGTGTCTCGGGCAAATTCAATGTCTGCTTGAATATCTGTTCCCTGGTAAATGTAAGGAGAGAACAGTAATCCTGAAATGCATGAAACAAAATACTGTGCAACAAGGTAGAGGGAGTGATTTTCTCACTACCGAAGAGAAAAACACTTCTCTGAAAATAATTTAATCCAGGGCATCATAAAATAATTTCAGCAAGCTATTTGAATTACTTAATGAGAAGAAGAAGGCACAGCCCCTTGGAACAAGACCCCAAACTGCAAGGAGAGAATAACTTTAAATGGAAAGGAAATGTAGTACAACGAAAGACTCAGATGGGAGGCAGAGACTGAAGGCTCAGGTTAAATGGGTCCGGTGTGGAAAGAATAGCTTTCATGGAGGCAGAAATGTTAGTGAACAAGATCGAAACCCTTACTGTGACAGAATGTAGAGAGGTTTGATGTAAAAAAACAACCTTTGAATACATGAAAAACTTAAAAATTCCTCTAAGAAAACAGAAGAAAATTAAAACAACTGAAAATGATGACAGAAAAGATGACAGAGATATTAAAGCCAGGGAGCTGGACATCCAAATTAGCAATGTATCTGTAGACATAGAAAATGAACAATTGCCAGTGAAACCAATGAAGAATGAAATCGGATACAACTCATTAAATAGAAAGGAAAAGAAAGCCTGAATAACGTTCTAAAATACTCCAAATTGTAATTTTGATTTTCTGTCTTTACTTATAACATTTTTTGAAAGCGTTTTAGCATATCACTTGAAATTTATGGTATTTTCAAGCTTTTATGGCATTAGAACTAGGCTAGGAAAATTCATCTTACAAATCTAATTTTTAAAATTGTATACACTTTCCTTTTATTTAGAAGGCAGACAGTGATTTGTGCTGCTTTTTGACAGCCGGTTCTTCACGTTTTCCGAGTGCAATCCCGGACTTCAGCGGGGCAGTGCTGGCAGCCTTGCTCGGCGCTGAGAGATCCAGCGGGAAAGAGCCGCGGTCCCCACGGCCGCAGTCCCGCTGTCCTGTCCCGGACATCGCGGAGCGCCAGGCGCTGCTGCTGACTCCGCTGCCAGCAGAGCGGGCGGTGGGTGTGACAACTGTCTCTGCGCTAAGCCAAATAGATTCATGTCTCTCTCTTGCCAGGACATAATGTAGCCTGACGAATATGCATGGTTAGTGCACAACCCATGCACAAAACAGAAAACCCTCAAGAGAAAATCTACAATCCCATCACCCAACAACAAAGCTTCATAAAAATTTCCATGTTTTTCTTTTCTTGTCTTAATTTGCATACAAATATACATTTAGCTATGAATTAAAATCCAGTGACTGTCTTTTTACTTGTGCATGCATATTCTCCAGCTCTGTGATTTTAGTATCTGTCTAGCATCCCATCGCATAGGTATAAATCACTTTGCTTAAACAAAGAGTTTCTTTGGTTGTGTTTTAATTATTTCAGGGCTTTGCTAGGAAATAATTCTGCTGCCCTGTGCAGGACTCAGGGTGGGCCGCACGTTCTGTTTCAGGGGTGGAAAGTGTTTGCTCTCCTCGCTCGCTGCCTCTGCTTGGCCGCTGCCTTTTGGGGGCTGACAGCTGCTTAAATTCCGGTGAGGACATCCCGCTGGCTGTAATGGCCCTGATATCTGTTTTGATGGGGTCACTTTGTCCCTGCTACTGACACCCTTCTGGCTCACTCCCGAGCCTGGGTCTCAGCAACCTGTGCAACAGGGTGCAACATGCAGGAACTTTTGGTTCTTTTCCACCCCACAGTAAGTCCAGGGGCAGCTCCTGGTTCCTCCTCGTAGTCTCTGCCTGATTCTGCTCCTCCAAGTTATTTCAGGGAAATATGATGCTGTCCCTCCCTGTCTCTCCCTAGAGTCTCCAATGGGATACTGGAGGATCCCAATGGGATACTAAGTGCCCTCTGATTTCGTATGTCCCTTGTGGGTGACCCAGCCTGGGCAGGGGGCCGGCCGACAGCTCCTCCCCTGCCGACCTCCCGCGGTCCTGCCCCCCTCTCTCCTCCTGCCTGTGCTGATCTCCCAGCTCTCCTTCCTGGGCTGCTGCCTTGCCTGCCCTTGCCCTTAGGGTGCACCAGCAGATGGCACATGGGGATAGAGGAAGTGGCTTATTAGTAAATCAGGAGAATAGATATGTTATTCATTGCCCATGAAATTCCTATGCCAATAAAATATCTAAAAGTTTTGTCAATATTTTTAAAGCATCTTCTGTTGTCCTTTAGTTTCTCCGCAGCGAGTTCCAGGTGCTCAGACACGTTTCTTCACATATATGCGTCCAATTATCGTCATCCCATCCTAACTAGGGCAATACGGAGTCCCCAAGTCTCCTCTTGGTTGGTGCTGGGAAAGCCATGCTGTGTTCTTACAATTTCATGTTTCTTTGGCATCCAGTTTAAATACACATTAAACTTTCTCACACCAGAAGCAGGGCTGAGTCACCCGTGACATAGTTCTAGTTCCACACCGCGCCCAAATGGCTCAAGCAGGTGGCCAGAGCTAAAAACTTAGCAGCATCTGTCCCGCCCAGCGGACTGGGCTCCCCCTTTCCCGCCACCTCCCTTAAAGGGACCGCTCAGGCATCTGTCCATGACCTTAAAGTGAACGACAGCCTTTTCCCTACATACCCTGCTGGTAGTCGCGCTCTCTGCCTGACTCTGCAGTGCTGCCTCGGTGATCAGGGGCGAGGGCTGTGCTCTCCACTCACGGTGCCCTCCCTGTCCAGGGTCTGTGAGTACAACTCTTTGGACTTGCTTCCTATGGCGGCACTCTATTGCGTTCGCGCCTTCCGCCTGAAGAGCCAGGAGCTGCTCGGGGCTGGCTTTTCCCTGGATGGGGCGCTCAGGCTCCGGTGGTCAGGCAGGCGTAAGCAGGACAGGGTCAGACAAGAGCCGCAGGGCATCCGCCAGCATGGCCGAGATTCCTGTGTGGGAGAGCCCTGGTCACCGGAGGAACACCTGGCATTAGGCCTCCCCAGGTGAGAGGTGTGCCCCGTGAGAGGCACACGGGAACACCAGGCCCAGCCCCTTTTTCCAGTCAGGCAGGTGGATACCTGTGCTGGTACTAAAGCCCAGTTTAGCCCAGGGCTCTTCAAACACATACCTCCCCCCCCCACACACACACATAAATTAAATATTTCAGAGCCCATCACTTTTGAGGCAGAGTTTGAGTGGATGAACCAGCCAAAACCATGGTAAAAGATTTGTTATGTCATCTTCACTGGTTTGGCTTGTTTCTGTCTTTTCTGATTTCCCTGATAAGAGCAAGAAGCTGCTCCTTATCCTAAGAGAGAAATTTCTGAACATCCCTCCTTCTTGACTTCAATTTCAGATCTCATAAAGGTCTGAAGATAAAATCAACAGTGAAAAATAGGTGAATGGTGTCTTCTTCCTCCTAAAATGCAATTAGTGAGGCCACCTCGGCAGTATACACCTTGCTGGCATCGAGCCTCAGGCTGGATCTCTTATCTTGGGAAATTTTTCTTGCAATACTTTCTACTGAATTTAAAAGTGAAGTTAGGTCACTGTGTTTCCTACTGCTTATAAGAATCAGATGACAAAATTATTTAAGTTTAATGGCACAATACAAGCTCAAAAGTGAGATGAGCAAAGTGGGCCACGTACCTTCCCAGTAACTGCTATGACCTAATCGAAGAGACACCCTCCCCGCCCCCCATTACCCCAGAGAGAGACAGACTGATCCAACCTGCTCCCGGTTTGCTGGGCTTTTCTCTCTTCCCCGTGGTCTAGAGCGAATGAAGTACTTCAAGTTTGATTTCTTATAAATTTTTTAAATGTAAGTTCCCTCAACTTTCAACTTATTAGCTCCTTGATCTTTACCTAGGACATTTGTGCGTGAACACTTAATTCTATGATTCTTTCCTTTTAAATATGGGTAACAAACCCTGGGTATTGGGGAAGGGGTGGTTTAAATAATGGGGATTGATTTTTATTTTATTAATCTCCTAAAATGTGTGTTAGGGCTATTTCCAAATGTGCTTTAAAAGCACTAGGGGACTCGAGAAAAGTCCTATTTGTCCGTATTTTCTTTTTGCTGAGGCTGGCGAAGGCAGAGCGCGGCTGCAGGCGGGTGAGCAGGCCCGCTTCCCCAGAGGGCGGTGCCCCGCTGGGACTAATGTCTCACACAAATTTAGGGAATTCTATGCCTCTGAGAGAAATGACAACAGAAAAGTAAAGAAGTCATGGGATCAGACTTTACCTATTTCGACATTTTCGCTTATAGGAAACTGATAGTGGAGTTACGAAATTGACCTTCTCTGTTACCTTTGTTATTTGCATTTGATACATACAAGCAAATAAAATGACCTGCTGATACCCTGTGATTCCCTGCATGATATGGCAACATCGCCCCTTATTCTAAAACTTGCATCTCTATTTTGGAAAGTCATAGATCATCCAGGCCAGTCCTGCTGTTGTGCTTCCTGCGATCCTCAGGTTCAGGATGCAAGTTAAGTGACATTTTGGGGCAGACCAGGACTCCCAGTGGGCCCCGCTTTGCTAGCTCGGAGCTCTCTCCACTGCCTTAGCCTGGAAAACTCTGACCTTATCTGCCTCTTAGCCTATTAGACCTTAAGCTTTAATTAGTGATATTTTGGGATAAAAAATAAATTCTTCATTTAGACATTATGAAAATTAATCTAACAAATTACAGAATGATATGAAAAGATGATATACTCCACCTTAAATACTACTGATTTCCAAAACTACCAGAATAAACTGTATAAATAATTCATTTGAAAATGTGATTAATCCCTAAATGTCAACAGGATTAAAATTTCTGCATCTTTAAAAGCCATAGCTACAGTTAAGTACATTTCAGAACTTTTTCATGAGGTTTAGTCAAACAATAACCGAAAAAGAAAGTTAACAGGACAAAAGGAAGCAGAGATCACACAAGGACAGGCCGAGAGCTCTCAGTCACGGAGTAGTGCTGTTCCATTCAGCACCTGGTTTAATCGAGCACATCTTTTCCTGTGCGAGTCCACTCCATTAAGAAGAATGATTCTAACACTAAAACTGTGGCAAGGCGCCCTCCCTTCCAGGAGAGTGGTTTATGCACGGCATTCTGGCGTCGGTGGGTTCACGTTCACTTCTGTGCTGCTCCGGGTGACTTCTTTGGGTCTCTCTTGAGGATGGCTGCTTCTGTGTCACAGATACTAGGGGAAGCGAGAGAAAGTGAGTATCTCACTGTGTGTCTGTCCTAACCGCGACATCTGCAGCCCCAGCTGAGAGCACCTGGGTTCTTATTAGCTACAAGACCTGGAGACACCTGTTATCTAAATGGCAGGGCGAGGTGACATTCAGAGTGCAGGTGCCCTCCAGAGAGCCACCGTGCCAGCTGGGTTGTAACATGCATATCGAGTCCCCATGTTATCAAGCCAAATGGGTGACGTGATTCTGGGGCTGCATTACAGATGCGTCTTTTCCGTTCTGAGAAAACTAGAGAACCTGTGTATTTTCAGTGAAATTTCTATATTTGCCTTATTCTTCTATTCAATACATTCAAAACCCAAACGTTTCAGTGGCAGTGGTGGCCTGAAAATGAAAAGCCAAACCAATGGATGGAGCATAAACATGCCAAGAAATGCCTGGTGGTGTCTTCACGGTAATGGTGCCAAAAACATCCTCAGGCTCAGATGTGGAAATTTGACACCTTTTTCTACACAAATGTTAAAAAAGGGGATAAGAAAGTCTTTCCCCATCCCCTATGTAAGTCTCTTTAAGCTACAACTTCTCTTCAAAATGAAGTTACCAAGACTCAAAGACAAAATAACTTTTTTAACATTTACCTTTTAAATATGCACATATGCAAACCTATGTGGAAGAGCAGATGGAAAAATAATTGAACATATATGACAGAGAGTCGATTACCACATATATTACATCTGGATGTGCCGCACAGCAGTGAGGAAAAGATGAGCACCGCCATAAAAGTGGTCAACAGGCGCAAATGTAGATTCGCTCCCCAACATTACCCGTCCTATGAAAAATCTCTAATCTTATTAACAAAGGTCTTAAATTTTAAAATTATCTGTAGTTCACGTGAGGAACTGCACATAACTAGGATATTATTTTTATAATAAATTAGTGTTTGCAGAGGATATTTTTCAAATCAATTTAAAATCCTCTGGCTTGTTTATACATTTGACGGGGCAATTCTATTTACAGAATAATTACGAATATTGCAAAGATTATCTTCAAGTGGATTCATGGAAATGTTTCTTATTTTTCATGGTAATAAAGTATTAATATATCATGATAAATGTTAATAAGGGATTGAAACCTTAATTCATTTATAACTATTGTAAACTATGCTGTAATTCTTAAATCAGGTGATAATATAAGATGATTTTTGATTATTTAAAACGATGACATGCTATACTGTGAACACAATGGATTTTAAAAATAAAAATAATATATAAATTCCATTCACTATGTTTTTAATTCATGTTCCAGGGCTATGTTGTTAGGCACATATAATTTCATGATTATACATCTTCACCTGTTGGTGTTATAGCCTGTCAGAATTACATACATAAAATTTAGTTAAGGAAAGTTCAAAACAAATCAATGTTATTAGAATACATTTTTGGCTTTCTAAACCAGGTCATCTCAGGAGAAAAAGAGCTTGATGGGAGTCATTCAAATGTAAAATGCACAATTTAATCATCTTGCACAACGCATAAGAGTAGGTTGGAATGTTAGTGAAAATGCAGCTGAAGGTGAAGCGCTCAGCGTTCACGCTCAGAGAGCACGGCGTAGGCCCGGCCTCCATACGCCCCTCCGGGATTCTGTAGTCACAAGAAGGCATAAAAAGGAAGGACCTGAAACACATCGTGCTGCAGATGATTTGCAGGTAGAACCTAACAAAGCCTAAGTATATTTTCCAGCCATGTATGTAAATATTTCAGGAGCCTTTTTTAACGAACTTTCATAGTCCACTTAAGCATGAAATGCTACTGATTAACATAGAGCACACATTAGAGTAGATTCCATAAACTTGTGGAATTCTGACCTAGTCTCTCAGGAGACTTATCACAGGGCCTGTGGTGTGACAGAGGGAAGACCTAAGCTGTCTGCCACAAACATTTTCCTGGAGAGAATTCAACTACTACTCAACTTCTCTTGTACATGAAAATGCTCTTTCAAGCTGGATGCATCTGTTGGTCTAGGCTTTAAAAAAATGCACTATAAGATGAATTGCATTTTGAAGCATCAAACATCAACTGCGATACTTACATACCTGTGCTATTCTCAGTCCATGACATGGATCTTGATGAAAACTTGACCAAATACTAAATTTACTAATACTAAACTATATTATTAAAACATAGTAAGGGTTTTATGTTTTCGTAATATAGTTCCTCAATTATTCTAAAATCAAGAAAGCAAATTTAACAAAGGATTTTATTAAAGTTTTACCTTATTTGGGTGGAATTATTCTGTTGGAGGGTATTTTCCTGTTAGTCCTTTATGAACTCTTCATAATATCTTCCTCTGGCAGGTAAATACGAGCTTTCCTCCTCTGATTCCCACAATGTATTTTCTCTGTCTTGGTTGTGAAACTCATTGTTATTCCATTTTGTATCAGGTCAGTTCAATTCTACTTGGTCTCGTGGTTATTTTCCCTTGTTCTTAGCACCATGTATTACAACCAATAACACGAAAGCCCTCTGAAGGCAGAAACTTTGTCCACTGCCTGTCTGTCTGCCTTTGACTGGGTAGCAGAATGCACGGTAGTCAGTGAATCTTTATTAAAGTCAGTTAACATATGCACAGGTTTAAAAAGTATATTTGCCCACTTTGAAATAAGTGTGAATAAGTTATAGACTCATTCAAAATCTATAACCTAGACTTCAGAAGCAGAAGTACTTTAAATTCATACAATAAATCCCTAGAAAGGGTTATAAATGCAATGAAAAATGTTATGCAATTTTCATTTCAGAGGCCAGAGAATGGTTTTTCTTCATTTGGAAATCTGGGTTATACAATGTTGTGACTAGAATTATAGGTGAGAATCAAACTCCTGTGAGAATTATAGGCAAGAATCTTATGGAAAAAATTACATAGTTTTTCCTAAATAAAGGAGATTCTAGCTGCATTAAGTAAAATGACTCATATTTGCATAAAACAAAATTTATGCCATTGCATAACTGAGATAAGATTTGTATATGGTGTCTAATCTAAATATTATAATTGGAATATATTTAAAGCAACATTTCTCTAACAATGAAATCTTAGAAACAAACAATTCCTAATACTTAGAGTATATTTAAATTAATCATGGTACAATCATATGATGTAATATTACATAGATGTTAATTTTCAAGTTTTTAGTAATGAATAGTGGAGGAGGTAAAGAAATAATTAATAATGAAATAATGAATATTCTCTTAAATTGGTAAGTAAACATACAGAATACAAAATCCTCTAATTTTGAGAGCATGTGTGTGTGTCTGTGTGTGACTTCACCTACAGAGAGGAAATGCACAAAAATACAATGCAATTTTGAGTTAGGAATTATCAATGAGTGATGCGTCTTCTTTGTATTTTTCTGTAACTTCCTAAAATTACCTTTTTTATCAGAAAATACTATTTTAAAACATTTTTAAAATGGATATATTTAATTTGCTTTACCACTCATGCCAAGAAAATGCTACTGTAAGTTTTCATCTATGAAAATGTATGGTTTTCTGAAAATGACTGAATTACATTCGTAAAGAGTAGTACTCTTAGCTAATAATTCTTTTTTTTTTATTTCATCATAATATGGGGGTACAGATGTTTAAGTTACGCGTGTTGCCCTTACCCCCCTCCCCCCTCAGTTCAAGTTTCAAATATGTCCATCCCACTGCGTGGTGCGCATTACACTCTTTGTGTACACATATACCCGTCCCCTCCTCCCTCCTCCCCCCTCCCCCCTGCCCAACACCCAATAGATGTTATTCTTATATATGCATTTATGCGTCGATCCGTTAATACCAATTTGACGGTGAGTACATGTGGTGCTTGTTTTTCCATTCTTGGGATACCTCACTTAGTAGAATGTGTTCCAGCCCTTTCCAGGAGTATATAAGAGGTGCTATGTCACCATTGTTTCTTAAAGCTGAATAGTACTCCATGGTATACATATACCAC
>CAUYSK010118681.1:0-111134 GCA_963575035.1 Avahi laniger | reverse complement strand
GAAAATGGGAGATATCCACCTAAGAACCTTTCCTCCTGTGTTGTCTCCAGTTCAGTGATACTCATTGTTGGGTCAGCTTAGCTGGGGCAATGCTACAGTTCACCAAAATGTCTAAAGTTGGCTTCTTTGATGAATATGACTCTGGAAACTTTTTTTGCAAGTAACTCAGGAAAGAATTTCATTTGTAAGAGCTGAAGAGTGGAAAGAGAAATATCCTGGTGTCAGCATAACCAAAAAGGCATAGGAAGAACCTTTACCAGGGTCATAATATGGTTTCTTGGACCTTTTGCAAAACATTTTGGAAGATGCAGTTCCACTGAATAAACTCTAGTTTTGGTTACTTTAAAGCAGTGGTCCCAACCTTTTTGGCACCAGGGACCAGTTTTGTGGAAGACAATTTTTCCACAGACTGGAGGTCTGGGGGTGGGGATGGTTGGGGATGATTCAAGCACATTACATATATTATGTACTTTATTTCTATTATTATTACATTGTAATATATAATGAAATAATTATACAATTCACCATGATGCGGAATCAGTGGGAACCCTGAGCTTGTTTTCCTGCAATGCATGCCGCCACTGATCTGACAGGAGGTGGAGGTCAGGTGGTGATGTGAGCAATGGGGAGCGGCTATAAATACAGATGACGCTTCCCTTGCTTGCCTGCCACTCACCTCCTGATGTGTGGCCCTGTTCCTAACAGGCCACTGACCGGTACCACTCTGCAGCCCGGGGGTTGAGGGCCACAGCTATATAGTTTTCATTATTATTATGGAATAAGAAAGAAGTGTACATAAAAATAACAGATACA
This sequence comes from Avahi laniger, assembly GCA_963575035.1. Lineage (NCBI taxonomy): Eukaryota > Metazoa > Chordata > Mammalia > Primates > Indriidae > Avahi > Avahi laniger. The sequence goes on along the minus strand of CAUYSK010118681.1, from coordinate 110,321 downwards.
GAGGCACTCTTTACTCAGGGTTAACAAAGATGAATATTTTACCATGCTTGTTTCAGTTACCTTTTTAAGAGAAATAGCCATCACAGTTAAATTAGCAAAAGCCTTAGCTCCCACACTGTTACGTCATCTGCCCTCCCGTGACTGCTCTTCTGAAACTGTTGTGTCTCATTCCCACACATGTTTTTGGACTTTTTCACTGTATACACATTTAGTGTATACAGTGAAAATCTGTATTGGTTGGTGAGTTTGCAAAGTTTACATAAATGGTATCATATTATATCTATCCCTTTACAATTTCTTATTTTCCAAGCAATAGCAGGTAATCTAAATCAATCAATTTAGCTACTGAGTTTTTTTATTATTATTTAAGAATAACCTACAGTTTTTCCATTCCTTGACTTTTTTTTTTTTCTATTACCAACATTTTTGCTTAAATCAATATCCTTGTGCTCTTTGCAAGACTGGTAGGAGTGTTAAAAGGCACAGCTACTTTGGAGAGCCTTTGGCAATACCCAGTAAAGATGCATGATCCCAAACAACCTGCACTCTATGTGTAGGTGTCTACACATGTCCCCAAGGAGTTTTAATTGCACATGCAATTGCCCTTTGAGAACATGGATTGACTAATTCCACAGAGAGGCAGCACCACAAGCCAGTCTTTCTTTCCCCATTTTCTCAGTCCTCCTTTCTTCATATCCCTCCTTCCTTTCCTTCCTGCCAGTGGGTCGATCTTCAGGGCTCAGCAAGAAGTAAAGGACAGACGATGCGAAGGCATGTAAGTTTTCCTGCTCCACCTCCACAGTTTGCCACAGAGGAAACTGAGAGTCAGAGAGGCAGAAAAAATTTGCTTCAAATCGCAAAGGCTGCAAAGTGCATAAATGTTACATGTAGATTTCACACCCACATGTGCCTGATGGGAAACCCACACTTCATCCACTGTTACTCTTCTAGCTTTCAAAAGATGGCTACTACAGAGCTGGCTCACTGTAAATGTTCAACAAATGCTATTCAGTATGTTGCACTTCTATATTTATATGATACATTACCTTCTGTGGTGTGTATGTTTGCATATATATACACACACATACACATATACATATGTAATCTATGTGTATGTCTCTATATATACTATATATATGTATCTTTTTATGAATATGTTTTGAATCAATTTTAAGTCTAATTCTTTTTAGTATGGACTTGGTCCTTGTGACTTTTAAATCTTAAGAAAAAACATTGCAGCATTTTATTGAGGAGACATGGAATGGTAAATGTTTTTCTCTTGCAAATGGATTATTTTTAGTTTTCCAATACTTCACCTGACCTCAAGGAATTTAGCACTTTAATGCCAGACTCTCATGAAATTGTTTAACATGTACCGTTAGTGTGAAACTGTAACTGGTACGATGAGGTGCCATCTCTATTCTGTTGCTTGTGTGCTACACACACCCACACGTCCACACGCACACCGCTGACATCCACAGACACGCTTCGTCTTTGTCTTTCGAATCACTTGCACCATAAATTTATTGTGCAGTAAAATGACTACGTGGAGTGCACAATGACACTCGCACATCCCACACTCGGGACAGACGTTACTAATAAGTCAAGTTACTATTTTTCAGTTAACTTTCTGAGTATGTCTTAAGATTTAAAAAGTTAAATAGTACCAGTAGTAGCATACGACTGGTATGGTCATTATGAATAAATTTAAAAAAATCTTTGACATATGTTCACTTTATGTTTGCATGGAAGCATGATTTTACCATTTTACAAATAATATCCTTTTGCAGTTTGGGAAGTCACCCACCAAGATTGCTGGTGGGTTCCCCTGGCAGAGGCGGTAAACCGTGCTGCCAGAGATGAACACCTTAAGCCCAGGTGCATCTTTTCTTGGCTTACAGAGGTGAATTATAAGTGCAATACAACTTTGCCAACCTTTTGTTTTGTTATTGTATTTTCCTCTCTTACTAATTTTGTGTTTTGCTTTGGTTCATTGACAGCTGATAAAGTTGCTTCTTATTGATGGCAGGAATGACTGGGAATTTCGTTTTAAGATCTCAGCACTTGGTCAGATGGATTAATGGAATATAGAGATTTATTCTCTATGAGAAGTGGCAGAGAATATGGTTTCTAATCTTTTTTGTTTGTGTGTCTATTTGTCTATGATTTTGTCTTAGATTTTGTTAAGAATTTCGTGCCCACTGGGAAAGAGAACTGCTCTTTGACATCTGGACCGGTGAGCTTTTGTGTTGCTGTGTCTCTATGTACCTAGACTTATGGCTAAAATTGAGCTCGAATCTCTGTCTTCGTGTCTATAATTCAAAAATACCTTTAGTTTTCATTATATGAGTGGGTGATGCTTTCTTATAGTGTTAATAGTCTTTCTTATAGTCTAAATAGTGTTAATAAATCAGATTATGAAATCTCTTAAAGGTATTCTGTTCTGATTGGTTTATAGAGATGAAAAATGCTCGTATAAACTGACTATTCCCAAAATTCTCAGAAAATAAGAAAATTGAACTTCAAAAACTTTAAATGTGTTAGAATTAAAATAAAATTTTACTGCAACTAACTCATAAATCTTCTAAAAATACAAGGACACGTAGTTTACCAGAAATTGCCATCTACATTATGAACTGGGTATGAATCTCCAAATATGTGTCCAGAAAATGATATCTCCTTATGATTTTGCCACAGTCTAGAACTCAATTATTGTCAGGAATATCAACAATTTCTTAAAGTGGATTAATGAGATTTGGTTTATATTTTAAGTAACAGTAATATTTGCTACTTTATTATTATCCAACATCTGAAGAAGGTGCCGCCACCTTCAAAATCAAACTCAGATAGAAATATCTCACCTTACAAATGTTTGAGATTCAGATCATGATAGTTTACTAAGAACTTCTTGATGAAAGGATCACTTAAATTTTTAATAGGGATTGATTACAACTTTCCTCTAAATTGTGTCTTTTATTTATCAGGTAGTGTAGACAACATTGAGTATTTGAAAAATTAATGCAAGATGTCACCTAGCATGGGAGCTGTTTGGTTGCTAGTAACAAAGCCCTGAAGGAAACTGGTTTAAGCAAAAAGGAGCCTCTGTTGTGTCTGTCATAGGTAAGTCCAGGAGCTGGAGCTGACTTCAGTCAAGGTCCAATTCAGGCTCTGACTTTTGTCAGCAGGTCTCTCTCTTCATTCTCAGACATGACTTCTCTGTGTAGTTGCAGAATGTCCCCAGGAGTTCTAGGCTTGCGATCCTTAGGGTTCTAGGTCTCAGAGAAAGGGAAAGAGCCTTTGCTGATTGTTCTCTGACTGGCCTGGGTGGGTCATGTGCCCAGCCCTGGGAACAAGAGCAGTCCCAAGCAAATCTCCTAGACCGATGGGATTAAGGGTGGAGGTGGGGTGGCTTTCCACAGGAAGGGAACCCTGGGCAAATTTAACTTTTAAAACCCTGTGTCTAGCATACCTCATTCCTTCTTTGAGTCATAGCTGAATTCCCCTCTTCTGTTAAGAACTTGCTTTTTCCTCAGGGATCCTATACAACTGTATCATTTTCTCACTACCTTGTGATTATGAGATCATCTGTCTTCCTCCATGAATAGAAAATAAGGATGGGGTCAGAGAGGAGTAACTAGCTTTTGGTGCACATTATTTTTTAAATGCTTACCGCATTTAAATTAAGCCCTAACACAACCTTGCAGACAGCTTGTAAGTGGCAAAGCCAGCATTTGAAATCTAGTGCACAGGCTGTCTCTTGGGGGCTACAGCTTATTCATCTTTATAACCGGACTTCCCAGTGCCTGGCCTATTCAAGGATGTCAATAAATATTTACTGAATGGCAGGAAGGGAGGGCAGGCAAGCCACAGGGAGCAAAGGAAGTTAGTTTTACTTTTCCAGAGTCTTTGTGTTTACCCCCTTCCCTGAATGCAGGTCAAGTGAGTTCACAGTGTTTGTGTCTGTTTCCTGAATCCGGCTGTTCTTTGCACTTGCCCTCTCATCGGTATTCCTCCTGGATCTGTGGCAGACACTTGGATTCCAGGGCAAGCCCTTATTGATCCTGCCAACTGGCCATGACGTGCTCTATTTTGGGATCGGCGCAGAACACCAGAGCTGCGAAGGCAGACAAAGCCAGCTGCAGACGGCATGGGGGCCTCACAGTGCAGTGCTCAGGAGCCCATTCTGCAGGGAGGTGGCTTTGTGTCCCTCCAGTATAGACTACGAGATAAAATACAGAACACCCGGTTACATTTGGATTTCAGATAACTTTTCAATTTAAGTATTTCCCATGCACTATTTGGAGCATACTTATACTAAACATACATATATTCATTTTTTGCATGAAGTCCTGAAATTCAAATATAACTAGGTTTTTTTTTGTTTTGTTTTGTTTTTTTTGCTGTGATTGGCAACCTCATTCTCTTGAGAAGTCTGGCTCCCAGTGCTCCTTGGGGTCCCTCAGACTTCCACAGTTAGAGAGCCTTTGATGTCTTTCCAGTCCTTTAACTGCCATCCCCTGCAGCTAGTCAATTTTGGAGCCCCATAGAAATGACTCCTGAGATAACTAAAACCTTGCTCAGAGCCCTTGGTCAGGCTCTGACTCCGGTGTCGCAGAGTGAAGCAGCCGCTCAAGCCCCTGCTTCCAGTGCCCGCACCGCGCTCCTTCCGCACAAGGACGAGCACGCACCAGCTCAGAGCATCTTGTACTCATTTCTGCTCACACCCTCTGAAGGGATCCGTGTTCCCTCCCAAGCAAAGTGAAGGCTTTTCCAGGCCCTCTATAACCCACTTACAACCCACCTTTCAGGCAAACACGTGTGTACTACCCAGCCCACCTGGACCCCGCAGTGATCCAGGGGCTCCTGCCCGCGTCTGGAATACCGTCCACCCCGCGGCTTTCAGCCCAGACCCTGCCCCGTCCTTCACAGGCCATTTGAAATTCCTCCTGCTCCGCCAAGCCTTTCGCGGTGCCCCGTCACCTGAAGCTGCTCCTCCTTGGAACCTTTGAGCATTTCTTCTTCATAATTCATGTGAGACGCACCACAGAATGAAGCTGTAAGTGGACATTTAGATCCGTATGACTCGCTTCTTGATTTTATAACCTGTGTTCAAGCAAGGTGAACTCATCTTGCTGTGTTTTACTTGTTTTAAGTGTAAAATGGAGCTAATGATACCTAAGGAGTATTGTGCTGAGCATTAAACAAGTTTATACATTTAAAGAGCTGTTCATAGTTGATCCTTTAAACTCCTTTTTTTTCTTTTCTCATTTCTGTGCGCAGTCTTTTCCCCACAGAATTTTTTTTTTTTTTGAGACAGAGTCTCACTGTGTTGCCGGGGCTAGAGTGCCATGGCGGCAGTCTAGCTCACAGCAACCTCAGACTCCTGGGCTCAAGCAATCCTACTGCCTCAGCCTCCCGAGTAGCTGGGAGTACAGGCATGTGCCACCATGCCCGGCTAATTTTTTCTATATATTTTTTAGTTGTCCAATTAATTTCTTTGTATTTTTTTTTAGTAGAAACGGGTCTCGCTCTTGCTCAGGCTGGTTTTGAACTCCTGAGCTCAAAGGATCCGCCCACCTCGGCCTCCCAGAGTGCTAGGATTACAGGCGTGAGCCACCGCGCCCGGCCTCCCCTCAGGATTTTAATCTAGGTTGTATTAGAATAATCGGTGCCCTCATCTCATGAATTTTGAGCTTCATGTTGGCAGGGATGTCTCCCCAAAGATTGTAAACTCTGCAACAATCTCTCCTTGCATACAGCAGTTGCCTAATACAATAAATAACAGGGGATTTGGATTAGATATTTTCTTACGCTCTTGGCTGAATAGCGGGCCTCTTACTTCTGAAAAGAAGCATTGGAACAATCCATCTCATAGTTTCCAATCTGTTCCACACACTCCAAGGGAGACGCAATGCTGTGTCAATTAAATGGGTAATTATGCAACGAATATATAATTTTCATATTCATAAAGCAATCGTCTATTATTAAGATTTCTTCTCCATTTAAATGGAAAGGATCCTTTATGTAGGAAGTTAGTAAATTACTTTTACATCAGAAGAGATGGGATGCATTTTCTTTTAGACATTAAAATCTTAATTGGAGACTTCACGGCTCCAATATAGATGCATTTATAGGAAAACTGTTGTTTTGGAGATGGTTTTGGTTTCTGTAAAATGAAGTGGCTAAGCATGAAACCTGCCCGGATAATAAAAATCACAGGTTACGCATGTAGGAAGTGGAAGCTTTGAATGGATGTTGCATCTGTTAGTTCTTTTGTTTCTCAAAAGAACCCTCAAAGGCAGGCACAGCTGAAGTCATTGTCCCCACTTACAGATGTTGTAACTGAGGACAGGAGTTGGTTGAGCTGTCCCTTGGAGGTCAGGATGCCAGTGAACAGTGCATTCAACATCAGTGGGGTCGCAGGGAGAGAGGTGGGGATGGGGACCTTGGCAGGGCTTGGCTTCTCAGGTGCTGGGGTGCATGATCTCTCTGAGCTTCATTTTCCTCTTCAGTATAAATGAGGCTTGCATGTCATTAGCTGGGGAAGGTCAGGAGCCTGCATCCTGCAAAGGCTTGGCACAGTCAGTGATCACTGTCAAACCAACTGCTACTTCTGAGATTCATCAAATAGTCTTTCCATGGGGATCCACTGTTTCCTAAATCTCAGTCTAAGGATTGACTCAGAAATCATTTCAGACCTTGCCCAGCATGCCCGTGGCCCACTGGCCCCACTTCCTGCTGCTCCTGGTCTTGGCTGCTGCTGCTTGACCTGCTGGAGCAGAGAGGATAGTCCTTGTTCATTCTGTGTGGGGGCCCCCAGGTATCTATGCACAGCAGAGTGCGCTGTGGAGGGAGGGCCCCTCCGCAGTCCCAGGATCTCCCCCTCCACACCTGCACATTTCCATTACATCCCAGGAGTCCCAGGGGGTGGGGCTCATGTGAGCTGCACAGGGCTGTTCCTACGATGCATGAATGGATGGGTAGATGACTATGAAAACACACAAAAGTCTACAATACAAAAATGTGGGTCGTTTGAATTAAAGTTATTAAAAAATATTAAAATACATTTATTTTTGCTTGATGACATAAACAATGATTTCTTATAGGATATTTAGAAAATATTAAAAAACACAGTGGAGAGAATTAAAATCACCTGTACTCCTTGTTCCCAGAGCCTGTCTTGGTTTTGTATACTTGCAGGGTGATATGGCCTTTTTCTATTAGTTTTGTACACAAAAAATGGTATTCTACCATAAAACTATTTTCCAAATTTATTTTTCTACTTAATAGTACATTCCCTTCATTTTAAACACATTTAAAGCATAATTTTAATAACTGACAAGATTTTGTTCAACCCATCTTCTCTATTTTTGTACATTAAAATGTTTTATCTCCTCAGTTTGTGTTACTGCAAAGAACACAGAGATAGGCATCTTTGTTTTGCAAGAAAAAGATTATCTGTAAATTCACTGCCCTGTGCTTCACCCTGAATATTTGCAGGTAAAATCGGGAAAAGAAGACTTAGACTACTAAGACTCTTTCAAATCCATTGGGTTATCAGAACCAGGGAGTATCTTGAAAAGGTAATCAAAGGTTGTTTAGTGAACTGGGTCTTTCCTGACTTATCTTGAGATGAAACGATTTGTCCAGGAGACAATAGGTATTGGCTTTGGTTTGCGTCTTTGCATGTGCATTTATGAATGGGGCAATAGGAGATTTCAGTTCTGACAAATAGGCATGTGTTTACCAAAAAGCAAGGGGGCAGGCATCCCAGGTGCAGGGGGCTACACAGGCCAAGACGTGGAGGCATGAGAGAGTACGGATGGCTTGAGAAACGGGAGTGGCCCTATGTACATGGAGCACAGAATGCATAGCTGAGGGCACGTAACTCCAGTTGGATGCGTAGCTGCCTTGGCTGTCATGCTAAGCTTTGTGAACTTTATCATGTCCCAGCAATCAACTTCTTAATAATTATTAGTATTTTTAATGCACTTTGCTGTTTAGGCAGTGTTTCTGTAATTCTCAGGATTCTCCCAATCATGCTGTGTGGAAGGACTTGTTGAGAGTTGCCAGCCAATAAAAGATCCCATGTTTCCTCTTCTGAAATCTCTTCAGTCAGCTGGGGCAGAGTGAGATATCTTCTGGTGAGCTTCCCTGCAGTGTGTTTCTGTGTCCTGGTGCCCATCCCTGGGGGCTCTGAGGATCCTGTGTGGGTTCATAATCAGTGCTCCTTGCAAACTCTAGGCTCCCCTGTGTTCTCAGAGCCTCCCATAGTGCAGGGGCCACCACCCACCCTCTGTTTGTTACAGGAATAAATAAATGCCCAGACATGGTATTTTCTCCTGCACACTTTAAGTTGAAACACCACCCCCCCCCACACACACACACACTGCAAGCATCCTGTCAAATCCTTCTCCATCCATCATTCCTGGCCTCTCTCCCTGCAGCAGCAGAGACGTGGGTTGCCTTCTGAGGTGTGGGCTCTGCTGTAGTGCCAGGGCAGAAGGGACTGGCAACGGTGTACGTGCCCTGGATATAGGGGCCATACATTGCATTGCAGATTGTCAGAGCTGGGAGGGACCTTACCGTGTATTTTATGCCATCCTCTTATTTGGTGGCATGCGTAGCGTTACAAAGTCTCTGGTCCTGGAAGGGACCACAATACTGGACAGGAACTCTACCTTCTCATACTGAGCTCCCTCTCTCAGTATTGAATGGGGATGTGTTACTATGTCTTGGCCATTTGCCTTACAGATGAGAGGGGCACTCCACAGAAAGGAGGCGTGGTTGGCTTTCGGACAAAGGGATTGGGAAAAGGTTCTGGAAGAGAGCAGCGGGGATAAAATGCACCCAGGGATTGTGTATTACGTGTGCACACAAGAGACATGTTTCAGAGTCTTTTTTTCTCTTTTTTACTTTTGGACATGGAGTTGGGCATAGATGGGATCAAATTCAAGTCTGATCTGTTTGTCCCAAAAGAGAGTTTCTAGCGACCAACTTATATAATGTTTGCCAACTTATATAATGTCAGAGCTCTGTCTCACACCAGGGACAGAGGGGTTGGTGCCCACGTGCCCATGCCTGGATGCATCTGACCCTTCACTGATGTTTGACCAAGATCCTGTAGCCCAGGTGGTAAGCTGATTTCACTCATGCTCATGGCTCACAGCAATTTTGTAACAACAGGAATGAATCTAGAGACATGATGCTAAATGGAATAAGCCATCACACAAGTACAAATACAGCATGATTCTACATATATGAGGTACCTGAAGCAGTCAGACTCATAGAAACAGAGAGTAGAATGGTGCTTGCCATTCCTGGAGGGAGGGACAAATGGGGAGCTGCTTGTCAATGAATACAGAGTTTCTGTTGTGCAAGATGAAGAAGTTATAGAGATCTGCTGTACAACATAATGCCTATAGTTAACAATTACGGTATTGTGCACTTTAGAATATGTTAAAGGAATAGAGTTAATTTTTAGTACCAAAAAAAAAAAAAGCATACACATACACAAAACCACAAGGAAATCTTTGGAGGTGATGGATACGTTTAGTGCCTTGGCTGTGATGATGGTGTGTGTCATGGGTGTATTCATATGTCCAAACTCATCAAGATGTATGCATTTAATTGTGCTCAAGTTTTGTATATCGATTAGACCTTGTGTGGTGGTTAATTTTAGGTGTCAACTTGACTGGATTAAGTGATACCCAAATAGCTGGTAAAGCATTATTTCTGAGTATGTCTGTGGGGGTGTTTCTGGAAGGAACTGGAATTTGAATCAGTGGACTGAGGAAGGAAGATCTGCCCTTCACCAATGTGAAAAGGCACCATCCAGTCGGCTGAGGGCCTGGATAGGGGGGGAAAAAGGCAGAGGAAAGCAAATTTCTTCTTTCTCTCTTCTACTGCCCTTGGACTTCAGAACTCCAGATTCTCAGGCCTTCAAACTTAGACTGAGTCATGTTACCATCTTCCCTGGGTCTCCAGCTCGCAGATGACGCAAGATGGGACTTCTCAGCCTCCGTAAATGCATGAGTCAATGTCTCTAATAAATTATTTTTATCTATCTATCTATCTATCTATCTATCTATATCTCCTATTGATTTTCTTTCTCTAGAGCATACTGAATATTACACCTTGATAAAGCTTAAAAACATAGTAGTTCTTTGTAAAAAAAAGAAAAGGTCATACAGATTTTCCTTTTACAGAAGGGGCCTGAATGCATAACAGGCTCCTGGAACCATGTGGTGTTCCCTCCAGAGCATGTGGAGTTTAAGGAGCTTCTGCTGTGGACACTACACATAAAATGCACACTGGTATGGGAATTTCATCAAACTCCAGTGATAAGCCACAGTAGTAACCATGTTGTGACAATAATCAATAATAGTTAATGTTTTCTGAGTGTTTTTTCTGTGCCAGAATTAGTGATAAGTACTTCTTGTGGGCTGAATTAGGCACCCCCAAAATTCATATGTTGAAGTTCTAACCTCCAGACATGACTGCATTTGGAGGTAAGGCCTTTAAAGAGGTAACTAAGTAAACTGAGGCCATTAGGATAGGCCTGCTATGGCTTGAATGTTTGTGTCCCCTCTGAAATTCATGCTGCAATTTAATCCCCATTGTGGTGGTACTAACAGGTGGGGCCTTTTGGGAAGTGACTGAGTCATGAGGGCCCTGCCCCCATGAATGGATTCACACCTTATGAAAGGGCTGGAGGGGATGAGCTGAGACTCTTTTGTCCTCTGCCTTCTGCCATGTGAGGATGCAGCAAGGCACCATCGGGAAGCAGAGAAAGCCACCCTCACCAGACACTGGACCTGCTGCCACCTTGATCTTGGACTTCCCAGCCCCTAGAACTATGAGGAAATAAATTTCTATTCTTCATATATTACCCGCTCCGTGGTATTCTGCTATGGCAACCTAAGAAAACTAATGCAGTACTTTTCCCATTTTACCCCAATGCTTATAAGAGAAGGAAAGGTGATGGAGTGATAGACACAGAATCTTGGCTTCTGGCTCAGTGTGGGGACTTGGAAATTCTCTTGACTTCTCTGGGCCTCAGTTTTCACATCTGTTTAAATAACAATTACAATAATAATCATTATCCTTATAAATAATTACAGAATGCCTATGTTTAAGATTATTTGTAACAATAACCCTGCAGAGTAGAAATATTAGTACAAATATTTAAAAATGAGGAAACCAAGACTGAGAGAAGTTCAGATCCTGTTCAAGAGCATACAGCTAGGAAGTGGCTAAGCCAGAATTTAACCCCGGGTGCTTTAACCCAAGGAGTTGGAATAGCTGGTCAGTACGGTTCCTCCCTGCTGTGACGTTTCAGAGCACTACTGCTGATGTGCATTCTGTCTGCCTCCGCTCTCACTGTTTTTCCTACTCTCCCAATGTCGCGCCACTCTTTTTGCCCTATAGATCTTTGGGGATTTATACACAAAGACTTCCATGGTTCCAGAGCCCCAGTGCCTGCCGCTTCAGGTGGATTCTGAAGGCACTTTCCCGGTTTTCTCTTTAAGTCCTACTGAGAATCCGATTCCCTACCTGGCACTGACAGCTCCTCAAGAACAGAGACCGCAGCTTACCTGAAACCTGTCTCTCTTGGGGCTCCTGTTCTCCTCCTGCCATCTCAGATGGATGTGGCTCTCTCTTCATGACCACCCCAGTTCTCCCTGGAACTCCGGGTCCCTGTCCTCATCCTTCAGCAGAAGTCCTCGGAGCCTGCGGCAGCTGTTCCCCCTCCCTCCACCTGTCTTCACGCTGGCACTTGCTGGCTCAGAGGCCTTCTCCCCTCCCAAAGTCCTACTGTTTCACTGGGAGATGTTAATGACTCATCCAATTTCTGGCCTCTCTAGCAGTGTGGGATACTGGTTAAATGTAAAGACTTTGGGATCAGAAAGACCTGGAATTAAATCCCATTTCAGAAATGTCCTATCTGAGCCTGGCCCTTCATCACTCTGAGCATCAGCTTTTCATCTGTAAGTTGGAGATAATATTAAAACCTATCTCATCATGTTGTGGGGATTAAATTACATAACATATGTAAATTCTTTAACACTCAAAATAAAATAAGCGTGTCAGTGCTGGCAGTTCTACACAGCTCCAGCTTCACCCTCTCTTGCCAGGATGTCTCCTTCCATCCCCCTCCATGCTGTTCCCGAGCATTTTCCCCAGCCTTCACCCAACCCCAAACCTGGAACACTCCACCCTGACAAGCATAAGTTCAGACCTGTTCTTCGTGATCACAGTGTCTGTCTTCTGGCGTCCTTGTTCCCATCCACTTTTTGACCATATCCTTTTCACTTTAACTTCACAGACATCTCCAGACCCTAGCTGCCTTATCCTCTCCCAGTCTTTCAGGATCCGTCTCTTCCTCCAGTGTCTTGTGATCACCATTCATTCCTGGAGCCTGAGCTCTCTGCATCGCTTTCCTGCTACAGCCCCTCTGGAATCCAAACCACAGCCCAGTAATCTGTTACATCAAACCAACACCCTGTTCCTGGTCACCTGTTCTTCTCCTGAACCAATCCAGGTTTCCCATCTCCTTCAAATGCTAACTACAAATCTTCCTCTCTGGGAAGTCAAGCTCTCCCTCTACTTCTCAAATAACACAGGAATCCCTTCTGCCCCCAGCCCTCTACTATCTTTAAGTAAATCCCATTGCCCTTTCTTTCCATCCTGTCTCTCTAGAATAGAGCTGGCTTCCCTGGTCTGAGGCTGCCTCTTCCCATCCCCAGGGCATTGGAATCCCTGCCTCTTGTCTTCTCTCTTCTTCTTCTCTCCCTTATCTGAAGTATCACCCTTGATGGTTATTTCAGTTTATAAACAGGCTCAAGTTGTTTCAATCCTGAAAAACATCCCTCCTCCAACTCTGGAATTCAACACAGTAACTTTATTTTTCTATTTAGCAACTGAATCAATAGTTAAACTCTTTCTACCAAAAAAAAAAAAACAGTTAGACCCCCAATGATTTTACAGTTAAGTATCCAAGAAACAAATATTGTTAATATTAATATTTCAAGGAAATAATAAGGAGGGGATACTGCACAGCTTATTTTAGCAAAGTGGTACAACCTTCATTCTGCACTGAAGCAAGGTTGGAAAAGGAAAATTATGTTCAAATCTCATTCATATACATAATAACAATGTTCTAAAGAGAACATTGTCAGTCTGAATAAAACAGTGTTTGCAAAATGATGGTGCATTAAGACCAATTGAGGTTTATTCCCGGAATGCAAATTTACATCAAGATTATGGAACACATTAATGTAATCTACTCTATTAACTGAAGTAAGGAGAACAATAACCTCCTTATCTTAATAGATGTAAAAGAGAATATGTGATAAAATTTCAATAACTATTATTTAAAATGTTTAGTACTATAAGAATGAAATTATTAGCATTAGTAAGAGATTATAGGAATATGGCTTCCATGGTCTGAATGCTTTTGTTCCCATAAAATTTATATGTTGAAACCTAATCCTGATGGGTGGTATTAAGAGATGGGACCTTTGGGAAGTGATTAGGCCATAAGTGGAATTAGTGCCCTTATAACAGAGGCCTGAGGCAGCCTTTCTGCCCCTTCCTCCACATGAAGATGTGCCAAGGAGACTTGCGTTTCTGAAGGAAACAGGTCTGAAGAAACCAGACACCAAATTTGCCAGCATCTGGATCTTGGAATTCCAAGCCTCCAGAACTACAAGAAATAAATTTCTGTTGTTTATAATCTATGCACTCTATGGTATTTTATTAAAGCAGCTGAAATGGACTAAGACATAAATGGAAACCCAGTGAAGAGTCTTCACAAATGTTCCTCTGGCAGACCTTGGGGAGCAGGATGGAAGGCAGGGACCAGAGTCCAGGTGAGGAGGATGGGCTGGGATGAGGGAGCAGCTGTGGACGTGGAGAAATGGGATGTTTGGGGACCGTTTCTGAGGTACTGCTGAAAGGCGTTGCTGATGCAAGCTGTGGGGAAGGAGAGAGTACGCTGATATTTTGGCCTGAGTGTTGGGTGGGCGTGGGAGACATTTTCTGAAACAAAGAAGCCATGAGTGTGGGAGACGTTGGGAAGTGGTCGAGTGAGGAACTGATAGGGCTGTTTTAGGAAGGTTAACTTGGGATGCCTGAAGACTCCTAACAGAGACATCCCAGGGAGTTGGATATATTATATCTATCTGGAGTTCAGAGAGAAATCCAGCTAAAGATGGAAATTTGAGATATTTTAGCACAGACATGGTGCTGTGGTCTACATTTTTGAGTCCCCCCCAAATTCTTACGCTGAATTCTGGTCCCCATTGTGAGCATATTTGGAGGTGGAGACTCTGGGAGGTGATTAACTCATGAGGATGGAGCCCTCATGAAAGGCTTCATGCCTTTATGAAAGAGGCCCCAGGGAGCTACCTTGCCTCTCTGCACCTGAGGTTGCAGCAGGAAGACAGCCCTCACCAGACACTGAATCTGCAGGTGCATTGATCTTGTTTTTTTCAGACTCCAGAACTATGAGAAATAAATTTCTGCTGTTTATAAGTTTATGATATTTTTGTTATAGCAGCCTGAACAAACTAAAAAAAAAATGCTCAGTAAAAGGCAATGCTGTAGTCCATTGTAAGTCTATCAACTAATGGTTAGAAAATTTGATTTTCAAAAGGATACATTTAAAATAGCGACAAAAATATACATGGTTTAAACTCAATATTTTCAAGTGCTTTAAGTAGAAAATAATATAATGTTATTTATTAGAAGACTGAAATAAATATATAGTTATGTTTTATAAGTATGTCAGTCAACCCCCAAATTGCTCTATAGATTCAATGCAATTCCCATCAAAAACCTAAATGGTGTTGTCATGAAACTTTACAAAGCCTGCTCTAAAATTTAAAGGAAGAAAGCAATTTTACTCCCATTTCTCCCAGGCTTGTGTTTTCAAGAATAACTGACACAATGCTGAAGAAGAACCAGATGTGTAGCGGCACTATATTAGATAAAAATACTCATTATCGAACTACAGCATTATAATCAGTGGTGTGTTGTTTATAAGAGGAAAAATAAACTATATTAGTGGAGTAAAATAGAAAGCCCATAGCCAGGCCCCTAGGCAAGGTGTGAAATAAATAACAGAGCTGGCTTTGTGGATTACTGGTGGGGGGATGGGCTGGACAATGAATTGTGTTGGGTAATTGGATAGAAGACGTAAGAGTAAAAACCAAAGGCTCATAATTTAAAAAATAATAATACCAAGGAGAATCTTAATGGCCTCAAGATAGGGAAGCGTCCTTAAAGACCACCAAAAAAAAAAAAAAGAAGCAAAGATAAAGAAAAATATAAAGACAAACTCAAGTTTATATGTTTATATGTGTGTATATATATACATATCTTTTACAACTATTTGATATATTTCATATTTTTTAAGAAAACCTTAAAACAAAAGGAAATATATTCAATTACATTAAATTCAGGGAGAAAGCCTTGATATAAAATAATGGTAAGATATTTGAGCTGAGTTTTGTGTTGAACTTGTGCTTTTTTTCACCCAAGGACACAAAGGCATGGATGGGATGGAATACAAGTCTGATGACACGTTAAATGTTAAAATTAGAAGGGACGCCAGTGCTTCTCTTATAAATCCTGTTCATTATAGAGAGGAGGAAACTGAAGCTCAGGGTCCATGTGGTTCCCAAAGTCACCGAGCTCCACACTAGCAGATTTGGTGCTGAAGCAGGGCTGGGGCTCCCTGGCTGTCTTGGTCTCAGGAGGCTATTACCTGGTAACTGAGACTTTTTCCAGGTGAAGCTGAAAATACTGTGGCCAAGGAGACAACATGAGTCTGCAGGAGTCTGGAAGAGTGGGCCTAAGACTATTGGGGGGGCATTAGGTGCCAGGCCCCATGCTGGGCACCTGCCTGCACACTGTGCTGTCATTCAGTCCCCCAGATCACCTTAAGGCTGTGCTCATACCCTATTACGCAGAGGAGGAAATGAGTCTCAGAGAAAAGAGGCATAGAAACTTCATGCTCAAGATAAATTCTTCCCCCTTTATAACTCACCAAGGGCAGGTCTTGGAAAAGGGCCTGGAGTTTCTGCAGACAGGGATGATAATAGAACTCTCCAACATTTCGATCAAGAGAAGTGAGAATGCCCTGGCCAACTCCCAAGGCTATGCCCTCTATAAAAGGAAAAATTTGTTCCCAGAGTACTGTGATCATTTAATGTAATAATTCACCACTTAAAATGACGGAGATATATACACACACACACACACACACACACACACACACACACACTCTCCTTTATTGAATTTAAAAATAATATTGTTTACAATTTAGTAAGGACATTTACTTTTTTTCATTGTGCATCTATATTTTATTTTATATCTTATTTTTAATTATTATGGGTACATACTAGTTGTACATATTTATAGGGTACATGTGGCGTTTTGATCTAGGCATACGGTGTGTAATAATCAAATCAGGGTAATTAGGGTATCCAGGACATTTACTTTCAATGTCATTCTGCTCATGATCAATTCAATAGACTCCCCCACTTTTCAAAGTTGCTGACATTCTCAAAAGCACACATGATTTGTTATCAATTAACCTCTTTTTTCAAATAGTGAATCAAGCTTTTCTTAGCTGTAAGGAAATGGCATCATAAAGTGTGATAAATAAACGTAAATTATGTGTCCAGAATTCTATCAGTCATTCATCGTTCAAATTTTTATTGGGGCTTGTCAGAGTCTGGGACCAGACTGCTTAGGGTCAAACCCTGGCTCTGCCACTTTCTAGCCTGGAGAATTTCCATTGGCTACCTGTGCCTCAGTTTCCTCACCTGTGAAAAAATCGGATAATAATAATACCTATCTTGTGGTGTGGCCAATGTGAACTCTTGGTGCAGTTTTTAAGGTGATGGTCTGGTGATTTGGAAATCTGCGGCTCTTTGCTTACGTTACTCAGAATTGGTTATTCTATGCCATATAAATAGATAAGCCCTGAAATCCTAATAATGTAAAATAAGCATTAATTTCTTGCCCCAACTGTAGTTGAATGTGGGTCATTTGCCATTGGGCACTTCAAAGGGAACTTCAGTCTGACCTACCTCTACTTTGAAATTTGCCACTTTATTTTCCCTTGTTTATTTCTGTTTTGTTTTCAATTGCAGAGATAGAAGAGAGGGTGTGTGTTTGTGTGTGTGTGTGTGTGTGTGTGTGCGCGCGCGTGCGTGTATGTAGGTATAATTCATGCCCAGGATTTCCTCATGCAGGAAGTGACAAATCACTTCTGCTGTTTGACTATTGATGATTGGCGAGTCACACTGTCTCCAACCAGTGACAAATGCAGGTGGATTGGCAAATGCAGGTGGTTGTACAGCTGGATCAGCATGGCTACCATCATTGAGAACCTGCCAGTGTTTAAAACAGTTAATTCTCATGTAAACCTGCAGATGAGGAAAATGATGCTCAGGAAGATTAGGTATCATGCACAACATCACACTGGTACAGCAGCTGGAGTTGGGGTCAAACTGGGTGCTTTTGATTCTATTGCCCATGTGCTTTCGTGAGAATACTGTTGACCTCCATGTTTCAGGGGAAGGAGAGCAGATGCAAGATTTTTCACATTTTTGAATGTGCATCCAGAATATTTTAAAGTGTCCATTTATATTGAACTTAGTCTTAAAAAGGAAAATGATTTAGCTTCACTGATGTTTACTCTAAGGATTGACGGTGGCACCATAACCCAGACCACACTTCAGTGGGCACCTGCCTTGCCTGATCTTGAGGGTCACATGTGAGCAGAACTCTATGGTGGTTCCCTTCCTTCACTGTAATGGGGGATGAACAGTTTAATTGTGCCTAGTAAATTGAATTTAAGATTACATAATTAAACTAATCCTTACAAGTTGGGAAAATGTCATAAAAAGACCCTGAGGAAAAAATGAAATAAAACACACACCACATACACATAAACATGGATTAAAGGAGAATATACATATAATGTAAACACAAGTGAACAGGAAGAAAAAGTCAAGCAAGCATATTTGCCAGAAAAGACTTTGCCAGCCCAAACCTCAGTGGAAAACAAAGTTAATCAATCATATCTAACAAACATTGGCCTATTATAACCAATAATTATATTTGAAGTTGGATTTACTTCTGTTATCATTTACTACTGAACTTGCCCTAAATCTATTTTTAAGACTAGTGATTCTCAACTGGGGGAAATTTAGCTCCCCAGGGAGCTTTGTCAACGTCTAGAGGTCATTTTGATCATCACAACTGGATTGAGGAGATATGCTACTGGCACCTAGTAGGGGAGGGGTCAGGGAGATGTTGAACATCCTACAATTCCCAAGGCAGCCCCCCAGCACAAAGAATCACCTGGCCCCAGCATCCATAATGCTGAGGTTGAGCAACACTGTATTAGATAATGATAGTAGGAGAGCTATAGAATTTATAAATATAAACCTACAGAAAACAGAAGCAAAGTTCACAGCAGAGTATACAGGTGGTAATGAACAGGACTGACTGTTCACATCCTGGCTTAGCTCCCTGTAGCAGAGTGAATTTAGTCAAGTTTCACAACTTTGCCTCAGTTTTCTCCTAGCAGGGACATCACAAGCTTGTTGTGAAGGTCAGACGAGTTCCTATACGAAGTGTTTAGCATAGTGCCTTGTGCCCAGGAAGAACTCTACTGCATGAGTGTTTTCTGTGATCACTGTTATATGGACCCCAAATAAAGCACCGATAGGAGTATGTGATAAAATAGATATAGGGACACCTCTGGGCTGAACTGCTGTGCTGCTGAAAAAATATTTCCATTGAAGACCTGTCTCAAAGCATAACACAGTCAGCCTTCTCCTAACGCTACTCCCCAGCCCCTGTGTTAATCAAGCTGGTTTTTAGGTGAACCAATCCATCAGTCAATCAGTTAAGTAAATCAAGCACAGGAATTGAGCACCTACCATAAATACAAAACAAACTTGTAACTTTTGGTTGGCAGGCAATACAAGACAAATACATGAGAAGAAAATCAACCCAAAATCTATTCAAGTACAATTTTGAAATGTATTGAACATCTTCTCTATGTTCCAGATATTGCTATTGGCTGATAAAGAAAAATAAGAAGATATAGGCCCTCTTTTTTTAAGAACTTCATTCAAAGACTTCTCAGTCTAGTGGGGGAAATACATATTTTTTAGAAATAACTCTATTATGGAATTCCAAGGCAGCTCAATGGAAAAAGGGATTACCTCTAAGGTAGGTCTGAAAAGGCTTCCTGAAGGATGTAATGTGGAGACAAAGGTTTGAAGGATGAGTAAGAATTCACAGATGTGCTGGACATCTTGGCGCTTTCTGGGTAGTATAAGCAGGTTGGTATTGCTGGACAAAACAGAGCAGGAATCAGACCTTTGATGCCTCTGAAGGTCAGACCCTGGAGCTTGGAGCTTATTCTGAAAGTCCAGAATCACTCCTGAAAGGTCTTAAGAGGCTAAAATCAAAGCTGCATTTTTAAAAGATCAATATGGTGTGTACAGCAGATAGGTTACAGGGGACAGAACTGGAATTAAGGAGATGTGTTAAGAAATGATTTGATTCAGATAAGAAACAGGATGGCCCTGGGCCAAGGTGGTGGCACAGGGAGTGGATAGATAAGGAAGTATAACTGATAAACACGGCACCCCAAACACTTCTTCTATTTCTCCAACTCATCTCAACATTTGAAAAATAGTAATAGCTCACACATACACAGCCCTTCCTGGGCATGAGGCACTGTTCTACGTTTTAATCCATTACATCCATGTAAGTGTTAATCCACTTAATCTTCATAACAAACCTATGAGGTGCATTTTATTATCATCCTTGCTTTACAGAAAGGGCCGTTGAGATACAATTAGGTCAAGCTGTATCTTTAAAGACAGACAGCAGGAGATGGCAAAGGCAGATTTCAAGGCCTGGCAAGCCGCCTCGGGCTGTGATCTTCTGTAAGCAGGAAGTGAAGTTTATCCCTCTTGGGGATCTTGGTCTTCCCAAATTGCCCTAAATCCATGGGGGCTTGCCCAGTCCAGCCCCAAAGCGAGGCTGTTCCGACTTTCTCCCAATGTGCAGAGTGTGCGGAGTCTAAGCATTTTATGACAGTTGCTTCTTGCTGCCACAGGAGGTCACCATTGAAAACCTGCCTCCTGCAAGAAGAAGTGTCAGGCTACTTGGCTGTGATTCTTTGTTCACCTGGAAGGAGCTGAAGCCCCTGTGGTCCTATGAGGGATGACGACCTCGCTCCAACCCCAACCAACTCAGCCAGATATCCCGTGCCAGCTCCCCAGACTGCATCTCTCAGCACTCAGCGCTCTCCCATGGGTTTTCACCTTCCAGTGGCAGCAGAACCAGTGTCCTCTCCTATCATAACTGGTCACCTCAAAACATAAAGCGAGCTTACACCCATTTCTCTGGATACATCATTACTTACAGCCTCTTGTGTAAAACGATGCTTTTGAAAATCTGCCGTGGAGCCCTGTCATAGATGACTTGGAGAACTATTTACATGGCAGAATTGACAGAATTTGTTATATTTAATTAGATGTATGGGGTATGAGGGGAAGGGGGGAGGGGGAGAGAGAGAGAGAGACTCGGAAGATGAGGTTATTGTCAGGTTTCTCTGGCTTCTGTGCTTTGATGGGCGGTGGGGCATTCCCTGGGAGGGGGTAGCAGTGGAGGGTTATTTCTGCCTTTGAATTGGTTCCATCTAGGCCCACCCTGGGCAGTGGCACAGACTTTCCCTTCCAGACCTCCCCTGGCTCCCAGCTGTTAGGGGCCTTACACAGACCTTCTCTATGTCTGAGAGTGCATCAGTTTGGAGCAGGCAATGCATGGGGTGCCTTCATGAGGAGAGCATTGGTGAGGGGATCTCTGGGTCCAGAAGGCATCTCTCTAGCTGGGTGATGGATGGGCAGGAGGCTGGTCAGTCCAAGGGAAGGGTATGAAGAGGAAGCCTTCACTGTAATAATTCCCCTTCATAATACTATTACCACCTAGAGAACAGGAGTGGGAGCAGCTCTTGGGACATATCCCATTGGGAAATGCTGCATGTTGCATTTGATGTTATCTCAAGGTTCACTGCATAGATTACACACACACACACACACACACACACACACATACACACACAATTTATTTTTGGCTTAAAAATCAAAATGCTTTCTAAAAGTGTGTGCTTAAAGTCTCATTCTCATCTTAACTCTGTCTACACAATTCTCTCACCAACCTTACCGCCACAGCTAATAGCCATTTTTCCAAGTTTCTTACATAACCTTCCAATATATTTTCATGCCAGTGCAAGCAAAAGCAAACACACACTGGTGTCTCTCTTCTTGTTTCACAAGAGTTATCTTGTTTTAAAAACTATTCTGCACTTCGCTTTTTCATTTAACATATCATGGAGCTCTTGATTCCAGATCCTACTAATGCAAGCAAACCCTATGCTCCTGGCATATCTCCACTGCTGGGGACTAGCAAATGCAGAGGAAAACGCTGGGAAATTGCATTGACTTTCAAAAATAAGTTGTCATAAAAATGCAGTATCAATAGTCCATAAACGTTATATGATTTTGTTCACATTTTAAGGACAAACATAAAAGAATGACATCCATTTTCTCTGTAAGAGAAATAAATATTTGTTCCTTTGCCATTCACCAAACATTGACTGAGGGTATGCCTTATCTAAGCCTCGTTGGGTGCCGTGGGGAGGACAAACAGGGCAGATGGCTCAGGGTCTTCTGTCCGGGCCTGCTGGGGTAACTGCCTCCTCATGGCACCCCTTTCTGCAGCCTCAACATCCACTCTAGCCCCAGCCACAGGAGCTTCGACTAGAGTGACCTTCCCAGCCTGCCAACCCAGCCTTTCCTCTGCGCCCTCCCCCACCGTCCTTAGGGGTCAAGTTCCCACCCCTCACTGGGATCCCAGAACCCTTGATGTGCAGACCTGCCCTGCAACCCGCATCACTGCCGCCTCTCTCGGCCTGCTCCAGCGGTACCGGATGCGCAGTGAGAGCCATAAATCAGCCCTACCTTTCTCACTGCCAGGCCTGTGCACTCCTGGTCCTCTTGTCCTGGAAGGAGCATTCTCTCCCAACCTTCACCTTCCCCTTGGCGTATTCTTGAACCTTCTTTCAGGTATCTTTCCCTGATTGCCTCTCCCACTCCCACCCCACCTGAGTTAGAGGCTGTTAACGCTGTCACCACCTCTGCCTCTTACTGGGTGGGCGTCAGTACACCTAGTCTAATGCAGGAACACTGGGCCTCCAAGTCCCAGCCTTGGCGCTCTCTCTCGGGCTGTCATCTGTAACAGGCGTGCCATGAGAACTTCCTAACACAGAGATGGTGAGAATTAGAGAGTTCCTATGTAAATGCCCCACGAAGAATGCTCAGTAGATGGGATTGCCTTAACCCTCCTCAATCTTCTCCCTACTCAGTGGACAGAATCTCACACCTCTGTGAAACCCCCACGTTCAGAACGAACTAAGGGGACCAGCACATGGTGGGTTAGCTGGCTGGCTGAAGGCCACTGCTGACTCTGTCCTAGAGGTATGGGTTGCTTAGCGCTTTAATCCTGTCTCCTGCGTCTACTTGTTGCCCCTAGGCTCCTCTTCCAAGTTTAACACTCGCCTCCCCAGGGCTTAGCCCTCCTGCCCCAGGGTCGGGAAGAGACCTTTCCTTTCGCGCCCGGGTCCCGTAGCGCGGAGGGAGCCGCGCGGGGACTGAGCATGCTCGCGGCCAGGGCAGGGGGCGGCGCGGCCGGGCGGGTGGCGCCCTCCGCAGGCGGGCGGCCGCGCGGGCGGGGTTTGGCCGCGGGCAGCCGACCGGTCCCCATCACGGGCAGGCGGCGGAGGGGCACGGCGGCGGCGCGTGAGCCGCGCAGCTCGGGGCGGTGCGCACGGCCGCGGCTGCCGGCGGCGGGGCGGGCTCATCGGGCGCGAGGGCGCGCTGCGCGGCGCTGGGATCTGGCCGCGTCCCGCGAGGAAGGCGCGGAGCAAGGGCGCCGGGGCGAGCGCGAGCGCGGGCACCCGCTCCTTCCTCCCCGGCGGCGCTGCTGGCGGAGTTCCCGAACCGCCACCGTGGTGGCCGGCTTGCCTGCGCGCGCCGGTCTCCGGGCTGCCCGGAGGCCGCGGCCGGGCAGCTGTTGCGCCGAGAGGGGGCAGCTGCGGAGTTCCATAACCATAGCAACCGCATCAGCACCGCCGCGGCGGCGGCGCGGCGAGGGCAGCAGCCTCTCGCTCCTCCTCCAGGAAGCCTCGCGGTGGGGACCTGAGACCCAGCTCGCAGTTGCTGCGGGCTCCTCAGTCCGCCCACCGCAGCGGCAAGTGTTGGTGGCTGGACAAGGCGAAAAGAGGAGGGCGAGGGACCCGGGAGCCTGGCCCCAGGAGGTGAGAGAGGGGAGCCCTGCAGCGGGAGACAGGTAGGTGTGAGCGCTCCGGGGTCTGCAGCTGCAAAACTCTCTCCTCTGTGGCAGTGACGTTTCTGGAAGCGTGGCTGCAAGTTGAATGGCTTTCTGTTACTGAACAGGGATTCCGCCGCGAAATGTGGTTTAGCTCCCTCTGTTTTCCCCAATCTGGTTGCCCTCCAGTTTTGCCGCACATCTGGACAGGTCTTGGGAGGACTAGAGGGGCCATCGATGTGCTAGATGGGGGACACTGGGTTAATGAGGTGGTCCCCACAGAAGTGCCAAGTGGAGGCTGAAGGAGCACATCAGACTCATATCCATTCAGGTCCTCGGAGCCAGTGATCCCCTGTTGGGGTGGAGAGAGCCCTGGTGGCGATTCTCAGTGATCCAGGCTAACCCAGAGACCCGTTCTTCCTGTGGCTTGGTTGGGGACGGGGGTGGGGGAGCACTGCAGCTCAGCTATGACATGTAAAGGGACCAGAGCGCACACCAGCTCTTAGTCTGTAAAGCCAGCTTCAAACCCAGCCACTGGAGGGGATATTTAGAACAAGGGAAGTGCAACTATTATCATTTTGGGACCCAGAGCTACCCCTGGAGTTTATCATCGTATTGCCATGGACTGTTGGGGGTGTGATGGGAGCAGAAGTAAAAACTGAAGCTAGCAGTCAAGACTGCACCTCTCCTCTTCCCCACCTCATTTCTAGCTCCCTGCCCCACGTTGCCAGAAAAATAACTGTGTCGCACACAGTAACCCCCTTTGCTCCTTGGCCATTGGCAAACTATCCCACTTTCAGACAGCTAGAGAAGTCCACTTCAGTTCTTCGTTTGAACTGCTGGCATGGTTTTCCATCAGGTTATGATGCTGTTGATGTTAAATGATGTGTCAAATCTGAGAGGCACCCGGGCTGTCCACACGGTGTGAGGGATTGCTAACCACACCTGCAAGCCCTTGCCAGAGTGTGGGGCATGAATCCAAACCCAGCTCAGCTGGGACCAGGGCTCTGGAAGACCATAAGAGAAGGAAGATAAAGTTCAGTGAAAAACTGGGGTCTGAGAGCTCTTGCATATGGGTAAGTAGGTCTCTGAGTAATTTCCAGGATGAGCAGCCACTGACTTTGAAAGGGCTCTCTCTTTATATCCTAGCCTCAGGGGACAGTGTAAGTTCTAGTTAAGAGGCAGTGTTATTTAACTGGGCTTTTAATTTATGATGCATTTATGTTACCTGAGGGGATGTGATTTGGCCAACATTTTGTCTGGGGATTTATGTCATAATGAGGATGGCATTATCATATTTTAGGCAGATGAGGTGTAGAGGAAAGAGGATAAGATTTGAGGGTCAGAAAACATGGATTTGAACTCTGACTTCACACGCTTGCTGTGTGACCTTGAGTTGTCCCACCTTGCTGAGGCTTCTTTCTCTTATCTGTAGAATGGGGATGGCAACAATCAAATGGGGTGTGGAGAGGATGTATGGAAAGGGCTTTTCAAAATCCAGTGTCTTCTGCAAGTAAAAGGAATTATCATCATTTTCTGAAAAAAAAAAATAATCCCATCCTCAGATTGGCAAATCATTAAGCAGCCATCAGCTATGAAAAGGGAGTATAAATATTAGTCAATGACTCACAGCTGAAACACTGTAGTCTGGTCCAAAATGCACTCCGGGCACTATAAGGAGGACTTTATCGGGGAAAATGCTGCATGCCAGCCTCCTTGCTTACAAGTGCTGAAGGTCAAGTGCTTTGCCATCAAATGCAGTACTCATTGTCTCATTTGGAAAAAGTGAGGGCTGCTCACCACAGGGGTGGACTAAGCATTTCATAGTGTAAGCAGCAATTTGCACATAGTGGGGACTCATTTAAATGTTGGTTAGATGAATACATTGAACACATTGTGGGCTCCTTGTAGACAGGATTACTTTCATCCAACTTTGTAATGCCAGATGTTTACCAAATGTTTGTTCAATTTGACTGAAATTGACTGAATGCTTACAACTTGATTTTATTGCTGAGGGAACTGTAATTTTTGGAAGGAACCAGGACCATGTTATACTATTCCCTGTTCTTTTATACCTCCACTTTTGTTCATGCTGGCCTCTCTGCCAAGAATGACCATTTCTCACTTCTCTCTTCCTTTAATGACCCAATTTCAATGCTCCTTCCTACAGGAAGCCTTCCCAAATTCTCCTATGTGCTCCTATAATACTTCGGGCTTGCCTTGTGACAGGCTGTAATGTGTCATTGCTTGTGTACATAGTGGTCCTCTCTCTACATCTTATGCTTCCTGATGACAGGTGCTCTCCCTATCCTACTTTGGTTGTGGCCCCAGCACCTGGTGTGTCGACTTCCATGGTGAATGGTTGCTGAATGAGTAAATGGGCCTCACCTGGAAAGTGACTGCCTGTACAAGAAGAGGCATGCAATGAGTTATCCCTGACTGCCTTCCCCTATCTCAGTATGTGCAGCAAGACTGAAGGATGCTCGCCGGGTTGTTGTTAGGGTGAACCCACTGAAGCAGAGTGATGGAGAACAGAAATACATTTTGCCTTAACGTGCTCATTTTTTTTTCAAGTGGGCACTTTAGAATAATTGTAATCTGATGTTGAATGGCCATCATATAACATTTGTTGAAAACATCTGATGGAATATTTTAAACTTAAAATGGCTTTCTTTCCCTTTAGTTTATTTCCTTGATTTCAGCTGCAGTAGGGGAAAAGCACATAAATTGGATTAAGAGAGCCTGTGTTTGAATCCCATTTCTAAAGGATCTTGTGCCTCAGTTTCCTCATTCATAAAATGTGGATGTTAATATCCATTTCACAGGGATGTCAAGTGCATCAACTGAATCTATAGCTGTGCAGTAAAAGCAGTTAATAAACTGTGAGATAGTCTACCTAAGTAAATTCTTTCTTTTCCTTATTTTTTTCCTATAAAATGAGCAAAATCCTTACATCTGATTACATAGCATCAGATGGGCTTCAAATCCTGGCTCCTTCACTTATTAGGTCTGTGTGACCCTCAGTAAATCCTTTTGCTTCCCAAGCCCTTTGCCTTATCTGCGTCGTATCATAATGATAGCTACCTATCAACATAGGTTGGGAAGATGTACAGTAAGAAACATGTTGTATCTGGCACTCAATACATTATATCTATAATTTCCAAAAGATAGATATAATTGCCAATATTATAGAAGGGTCCAGAATTTTCTGAAATGCCTAAAATGCCTTTCCTTCCTCTAATTCACCTACCTTTCAGAAAGAGAGAAAGAAAACACTAAGAAGACAGTAGTAGCTCCCACCACCGGTGGCCTCTCTTTGTTAGGCATATGAGACACCGGGAGGGAGGAGAACAACCGAAAGATTTGGGCTCAGTGTCTGGGTCGTCACTGCAGATCTGACACATACTGCTTGCAGGACTGTTGACCTGGCTGCCTCACCTTTCTGGACTTTAGTTTCTTCATCAATAAATGGCCTGGATGATTTCCGTGGCCCTACCTGGCTCTGTTTCAAGGCTTGGATACACTAATCTGTGTTTCTCCTTACCAAGATCACAACCGTGGCCCTCAGGCCATCCTTCTTGTCAAGGCTCACGGCTTGTCCAAAACTCTACATTTCAATGCATTATATACCCATAGCCCCACCACCAAATTTCTCTTCTGTTTGCATTTTTGTCAGTCTGGAATACTAGAGTACCCAAGATGATCCTTGGGCTTAGGGAGTTGTGTAATACCCCATTCCATTTTTTCTTGTCTCAGCCCAATTTTTATCTGATAGCAGGCAAGGTGTTCTGCTGCTCTGTCCAGCCTGGAAGATCTCCTTCATTCAAAATATAAGACATTGCATGTATGAGATCGGCTCTTCCCTGAGAAAGCTGGCAGGGATTCGTGGACATGGGTAATATCTGCTGAGCTGCCCAAACACTGGGCTGCTCAGCAATGTCAAATGTTTCTGCTCAGACATGAATCATTTCTATGTGGCTGCACGCCAATCTCAGGAGTGATTACTGAGGGAGATCTTAGCATCATGGAGTAAACTGGCACTAGGAGCCTGGGCTCTGTGGCCTTCCACCTCTGGTGTGGATGGAGTGGCAGTATGATGTGCCTGATACAGGAAATTTGCATGAGTAAGCTGCCATTTGTCACTCATCATGCTAGACCCTGAGATTTAGCTGCAAATAAGACAAAATCCTTGCTTTTCAAGAGCTTAGTATGTGATGCGGGGATCAGGCATGGATATCGACAAGAACAATCTGGGCAATGCAGGGGTCTGTGGCAGCAAAGAGAAGGAGCCTCTGACATTTCCTGGGAGGGGCTGTCAAGGATGAGGAGAGGGACTCTAAGCTGAAGTCTGAAGGAATTTTACAAATGGAGACCTGAGGGAGAGACAAACAGAGGAGGGAGACACATGCAAAGACTTGGAGGCCAGAAGTGGCAAGGAAACAAAATGATCAGGCAGGGCTGGGACACAGAGGGCAAGGCGTGAGGTGGTGTCCACTGAGGCTGGGGAGATACGTAGGGCTACATCTTCGAGAGTTGTTCCAGTCAGTCTAAGGAGCTTTTCTTCTAATGTGAAGGTCTCAGAGATGCATGGAAAGGTTTGAAGTTGGGCAGAATGCTCTACCCAGCTGCAAGTAGAGGCTGCATTGGAGATGACAGATCAAACAAGATTTGATGGCCTCTTAGGAGATTTTGCCGGTCAGAGGTGCTTAAAATCAGGCTTTTAGAGTTAGAATAAGAAGAGGGATGGACAGGAAATAGTGTGATGAGGAATATTAGGAGGGAAAGAAGGATACCAGAGAAATCAACAGATTGCATCGTCTCTCAGAGAACTACCAATGGAACATTTTAGGGACCTTTGACCATTGCTGCAGGTCAAGAGGAGGTAACGGTGTACACTCAGGGTTCCGTCACTCTTTACCACAATTGTTCTGCTTCACACCCCTTCATCTGTCACCTTTACTAATAAATCAGGCTCTGAATTGACATCTCTGCCTTCCCACCACTCCCCAGAATTTACTCTGCACGTGGCAGCCAGAGATATCTTTATAAAACTAAAATCAGATCAAACTCATCTGCTCAGACCTATTCAGTGGCTTCTTAACTCAGAGTAAAATCTGAAGCATTTCCCATGATCTTCAACCTCTACATGACCTCCACCCCCGACCTAGTCCCAACACCTCCCTCCCCCCCCCATACACACTCACCTCCACCACTCTGCCCTGCAGTGCATGCTGCTCCTTCCTGGAACACTGCTCTCAGGGAACCATGTGGTTGTCCCCATGTTCTTCTCGCTGTAGCTCACATGTCACCTTAATAGAACATTAGCCCACCCCTCACTACCTACATCTAAAATGACAGTCTCTTCCTTCGATGTATCTTTCTTTATGGTACTTACCGACATATGATTTTATGAAGTTCATGGCTGAACTCCCACTGGTAAAACAGATCATCTCATGTAATATGTGCTCAATAAATGTTCGTTGAATGAGTGAATGAGTGAATGTAGGATTAGCCTTGTTCCAGAGCAGATACTGGTTCCAGCATTGCTGGGAATCAGAATGAGGAACAGATTTAGGAGAGAAACAATGACATGTTCCAAATAGTGGATTAAAAATTAAGTGACTACTACATATCTCCAATGTTCCTGATATCGCTGGGCAGTTGGATACCAAGACTGGCAAAACTAAACGTATTATGAAACATTTCTTGGAACACTGAAAGCTATAGATTTATTGGTTTTGTTTTTTTTTTTAAAAGAGTCCATAGCTAGACATCGGGAGCTCTGAGCCTGGTTGACTTCTGATGCTTAATTTCTCTGTCACCTTAGACATATTCTTTCCACTCCATCCTTTGATGGCTTGCTCTATATTTTAATTGATGGTACAGCTGTGTTTGTGATACAGAAAGAATTTTCTTTCTCCCTGAGAGTTTCTAATTTTGTTATATTCAGGATGATGTTGAATGACGTGACATCGTGGTCTGAGCATACAATCTTCAGTTACTGGGGGCAAGGTGGGCAATGAGAATGAAGGAGAAGATGGTAGCATGAACTCTCTGTGTGCAAATAATCTAGAAGCAGGGCAGTGTAGTCTCCCTTTGGGGGGTGTCTTCCTGCTGCAGCTTTTCAGCAGGAAATTCCCACCATGGAAGTGAGCTCTGGCTGGAATGGCAAAGATAAGGGTCTTATCTGCCCATCATTCCTAGACGTGTCTTCCCTGGTTGGCCGCTCTGTCTTCCAGCCGGGTGCACCCTCTGCCACAACTCCGGGACGGGGCTTATTCCCCCCATGGATTCTCCGTGGACACTCCAGCACCCTCCCTTCCTCCCCAGCACTCAGTGAAACCCCCTTTGGCTTTGCCTTCTTTGGTGTTTTAAGTTTTTATGTCTAGATCTTGAGTCACTGCTAGACCGTGCACTATTTTGAGATCAATAACTGGGTCTTACCTTTGATATGGGCCTGGTATCCAAAAAGAAAATTGGATAAAAATATCTAAGTCAGGTATTCTTGGGTTAACTTTGATGCAAATTAGCTGTGTTCTTTAAGCAAGAACTTAACTTCCCTGAGGTTACCTGCCCAACTGTGAAGTGAAGGAGTTTGGACTCAGTGTTACTTGTCTAGTCAGCACACATTTCATAAATGTCTGTTATGCCCCATGCTCTGTTCTGGAGGCTTAGGGAGACCAAGATGAGGAACATAATGTTTATGTCCTCAAGAACTGTACAACTTATGAAGAAGACAAACAAGTAGAGAGCAATCATAATCTAAAATGACAAAAGCTAAGATAGAGATAAGCCCTCAGAGCATAGAAGAAGAACACCTAATGGCACCTTGGAGTGCTGACAGGGGGACTTCTAGGAGGAGGAGATACCTAAGATGAGACACGAATGACAAGTAGGAGTTAGATAGGTAAACAAGAAATAAAGAGTAGGGGGAGACCTTTCAGGTAGAAGGGAAAGCCAGAGTGAAGAACAGGAGTTGAGGTGCATCACTGCACTCAGAGGGATTTGGGGGCCCAGACAGTGTCTGGACATAGAGCTCAAGAGCAGGATGGTAAGTGTAGAGGCTGGAGAGGTAAGTAGCCGCTGGGCCGTGCAGCACCTTGCACGCTTTGTGCAGGAATGTATTCTTTTTCTGGAAGCTAATGGGAGTGGTGGGAAGATCTTAAACTGGGAGATGACAGATAGAAATGTGCATTTTGGAACAGTCCATTATGTCTGCAGTGTAGAAAATGCATTGGAGAGAAGTAAGACAGGAGGCATGGAAACTTGGAAGGAGGCTATTGCAAGAAGTCCAAGGTTCATGGAGATAGAGATGGCCCAAACCCAGGTGTGGGTAGTAGGGAGGGAGACAGGAGAACAAACTTGAGAAGTACTCATTCAATAGAATCTTGACTCAACATACAGGGACTGAGTGGAGAGATATTAAGGATGACTCCTGGTGTTCTGACCTGGTCTGATGGGGAGGTCTTGTTGCTGTTCATTGGCTTACAGGCATAGGGGAAGACACAGATTTTAAGGGGAAAATGGTGAGTTCTGTTTTGAATAAGTAGAGTTTAAGGTCTCTGAGGACATCATATACATTTTAGAGGACGTCAGTCAAGCTGAGAACAGAATTCTCGGCTGAATGTGTACACTGGGAGAATCATCTGTACACAGATGCTGATTGAGAGTATGAGAGCAGAAGTGATTACCTAAGGCAAGTATGTAAGTCGATGAAATAGAGACGTTCTTTTAGACCCACAGGTCTGTACTACTGTCCATTCTAAAAAATAAAAATAAAACAACAAAACAAAAAACCATGCTCTACAGCTTTCTCTTGCCTTAGGTACTATCTACTTTGTGTCCACACTGCTGGCTGGGACAAACCGCCCCCTGATGTTCCTGTGGCTCCTTCCCTCCCTTCGTCTAAGTGGTTTCTTTTTAGAGGTCTATCTGGACCATCCTTGCCAAATAGCCATGTGTAGTTTCCAGCCACAGAGCTTGGTTTTTTTCCTCCATAAGATTCATTATTATATCACTATCTGAAATATTACTACAGATGTATGGATTTATTTATTTATGTTTTTATTGACTGTCTTCTCTGCAAGACGATAAGCTGCACAGTGCAAGGACTTTGCCATATTTATCTGCACAAAACACTTAGAACAGTTCTTGGCACTCATGGAGCATGCAATAAATATTTATCAAAAAGCAAATAGGAGAATTAATACCAGAAGTCTTCAATAATGAAATAATACTTTTAAAATTTAAAGACCA
This sequence comes from Avahi laniger, assembly GCA_963575035.1. NCBI lineage: Eukaryota > Metazoa > Chordata > Mammalia > Primates > Indriidae > Avahi > Avahi laniger. The sequence goes on along the minus strand of CAUYSK010118681.1, from coordinate 78,635 downwards.
ATAACCACAGTCCTGTTTAAATACCATTTAGAGCTGCTGGTCAGAAGGTGGCCTTTCAGTTCAGGGACACACTGAAGTCTGGTCCCTTGTTCCTGTGACACCTACCACCTGGAGTGGCCTGTCCTGCCTTTCTCAGCCAACACTGACAAGTATCTTTTAAGTTTTGGCTTAAATAGAAGAGATACCGACCCCTCTTCCCCCTAGAACTAGACTGAGGGCAGCTTGAGTAATGCAGTGGGTGACTTCCGCCCACCGTGCTCCAGTGAATGCAGGGGCGGGTGTTTGGCCATTTCCTGGGAAACAGCTTTGCTTGAGACCAGTAAATAGATGTAAGTGCAGCACCCCACTGTTCTGCTTAATCCAGAGATAAAAACAATGTTTTCCTGGACAATTGTTCTTAACCTTAATTATGTCAAGGATCACTTTGAGCATCTGAGGAAATTTGCAGCCACTCTTCTCAGAATAAAAGAAATAGAAATCCTATCTGATTGGGGGCTATGGATCTCCTGAAGTCCTCCCATGAGCCCAGCTGAGAACACCTTTTCTACAAGAGGGACCAGGCTGCCTTGGAGCCTGCACCATCTCTGCATGGTGCATGTATTTTCCAGTGAAAACCAAAATAGCAGGTCATGCAAATGAAGAAGCCCGGTCTTGGAGTGAGGCAGACTTTGATATGAACTCCAGTTCTGACTGGAGTAACCAACTTGTCCCAATTTTCCTGGGACTGTTCCAGTTTGAAAACTGGAAGTCTTATATGCCAGGATCCCTCTCGGTCCTAGAAAGCCCTGATGGGTTGGTCACCCTAGTTTTGATATTTGGTAGTCAAATGACTCTGGGAAGTTCCTTAATCTCCATGGGGTAGCTCTGCTTATTCTCTGTCTTAGGTCAGGTTTCCAAGAGTCAGAGCCTGAAATGAGGATTTTTGTATAAGTGATTAAGGAAATGCTGTCCATTGACACCTCAGAGAGACAAAAGGGCAGGATTAGACAAGGCAAGGCCAGGCATAGAGGTGGGCACCGTCGGGTCTAGTCTCAGCCTGATTGCATACGGTGCTCTGGGGCACACAGGCTCCGCCATGTTTTCTCTTTGAGACAAGGGTCCAGGCTGTTGTCATTGCTGTAGACCCAGCTCTGATGGCATGTCCTCCTCGGTATTTCTGGGAAAAGCAGCTGCTGTCATCTGGGGGAAGTTCTCAGAATGGGGCCACCATGTGCTGTTAGCAGCCAACAGAGCATCTGGGTGATGTGCACCCGCCCAGCACAGGGGGCAGGTGAGGCCCCACTAGCATCTGCTCCTTCTAACCGATATTTTCATTAGTGCCCCCACGTCTTCCTTTAAGACAAACTTCCCAAAGCTGCTTCTGTGGGGCTCATAACATTCAGCCATGCAACCCTCTGATCCCCTTTGAATGTCTGTGCCTGAGGGAAAGGCTCATGAAAACATGCTGTAAAAATGTCTCCCTAAACTTTGTGATGATTGGAACCCAAGGAGCCCCGCTGTGGACTTCCTACCCAATTTCCCACACCTTCTCCTGTTCATCTCTTAAAAGCATATTTGGCCAGGGCAGACTGCAGTGGGGCACCAGCTACCCTGGTACCTAACCGCCCGGCCATCTGCTCACACAACCCTCTCCATTCACTGATCATTTTGGTACCTGGAGCTTGGTTTTCTTCACCACCCAAGTGCTGCAGTTATTTTGAGAGTCTTCCAAGTCCAGGTACATGACCTCTAACCATCCTGTCATTCATCTTCTCAGATGACTTTCCCTCTACTCTGCCCAGCCACACGGTCACCCACATGTCACACATGTTCTAGAGTCCAACATACTTGGTGAACACAGCCTCCTCTCTTAGCTTGCTCATTGAGTTTTCTGGTTATTGCTATTCTTTGACTTCATGGCTACCCCTGGGCCATGATCTCCCCTGTTTCTCTCCATTCACTAGCCCTCTCGTTGTGTCACTGCCCTCCTTACCCACGTGGCTGTCATGGTGCAGAGTTTCAGCAGTACTCTTCCCCATAACCTGGCTGTATCCTCGGCTTCTTCCTAGGGTGTTGGATGACTTCAGTCATGTTTCTTCATCTGTATTGATCTCAGTTTATCTCTAAAACAACAATAATAGGCAGCCTATGAGGTATTTTTTAATGAAAATCACATAATAAAATTAAACAGCTTCTATTGTAATACTTGACACACAGTAGGAGATTAATCAGTGTTTATTTTGATTAAAGGCTGCTGACTTGTGTACATACTTAATATCAAGTAAGAGGGTGGTGGGATTGACATTCCACTCTGGAAACTGAGGGACCTGGATAAGACTCTTTCATGAAACTATGGGAGAAACCAAGGGAAAGCCATTAGGTAGGGCCTTGGGACCCCAAGGGGAGGACTTTGGAAATGTTTATGCTGTAGGGGTCTTTGAGGCTATCAGGAGATGACAGCACCAAGCAATAACTTAGGTCCAGAAGTGTGAGAGTGAATCATCACACAAAAATTAAATTATAGTCTGTAAAGTCTGCTGTAATAAGACAGGGGAGTGTAATTTCTAAAATAAGTTACATGAGAAATCACTAAAATTAAATATAAAAGTATTTGGCATTTAAAGGTCTTGGTATTAGTTATCTGGAAAATTAATTTCTGGGGCACACATCATCTTAGCTGAGGTGTTGCTGCAGGGGAAGAGAGGATGACTGAACTGGGTGGTTTTTGTGAAACGTTGATTTTAATTTAGAATATAAAATGCACTGGAGAGTAAATTGCCTTTTTTAGTTTGTTTAAAGGAAATATATAACGATAAGATTATCTTTGGAATCTTGTGCCCAAGGTGGAATGCATCAAGCTTGGTATTTTAACAGGACGGTTTGTGTTAGCCTTTTGGGAGAATAGAATGAATGTATTATAATTGCTTCTGAGTAACAGAATGAGATTCTCCGGGTTTTATTTTTTCTTCCTTTCTTTTTTTCCCCCTTTTTCTTTTCAAAAGCCTGTGGATGTTGGCAACAAAGAATGATCATAAAATCATCTTCCAGTGACAGATAAGCATTGAATTATGAAGTGGTGCATGTGAGAGGAAAACCGAAGCTCCCTCAAAGCCCCTACTATGTGCCAGGGGCTGTTGAAAGTACTTTCCCAAGTAATGCTTTCATGTGATTTCTCTGCAGGAGCCATGATTAGCTCCCTTTAAAACTAAGGAGACCAAAGCACAGAGAGGGCAAAAATGCAGGCACAGTCACACAGCCAGAGTTGAAGTCCTAACTTCCTTGACTCTCAGATCGGTTTGGTCCCAAGACCCATTCTTTCTCTGTCACCCTGTAGATATCCCTTGTGGAGGACATTCACAATTCAGGTGTAGGTTATGAGAGGAAAACAAACCAAAAAACAGAACCTCAAAAAATCCTAGTTAGTTAAAATATTTGGCTTTTAACTACTCAACTGTGTGAGTTTGAGAAAGTAATAGAATTTCTATTTGATTTGTAAGAGGTGATTTATTTAGGGCACTTATTGGATGATCCCTAATGTGAAGACTGCATCTAACATATTTTGATTCTAGAACGTGCATGAAAGACTGAAACCCTGCTTACTAGGGAAGACACGTAATAGAATGAATAGGCTGCTTGGGATAAAAAATAAAATAAAAAAAAAATTCCAGGGCAACCTGTGTTCTCCTTGCTTACTCTGATGAGCAGTCAAATTTTTAGGTGTTCGTTTTTCACTTTACTCTTTTATTGATTATCTTGAACCCAAATGAAAGAAGATGCATTCACTGAAATTGCAGATTTGCCCTTTCTTTGTTTGCATGGCTTAATTCAGTGTCCCCCTAGATATTTTTATTCAAATATCTGTGATTAATGTGTGTGCCAAAACTTCAGGATGTAAATGTAATATGTTGCATATTTCTAGACTTAAAATCAATGTGCTTCCTGAAGATGCATCTCGTTCTAAGTTAAACCTGAAGATGGGTTGACACTCAGTGGAATGTATTGTGAGACTTGTTTAGAGTCACTGCAGGAGTGAAGAGTGTGCCCTGGGCTGGGAGTTTTCTTTGTGGATATTTTTGGGGTCTTCATTATGGCTGCCAGGGAGATGGGGGACAAGGTATCCCCAGACAGGGAGATGGTAGATCCATTGATAGTTTTAGCACAATGTTATTGCTTCTCTTGTCTCCCTCCCTCCCTTCCTCTCCCCACCTTCATCTGGGCAACCTCCTCACTGAATCAGATTCACCTCAATTGTCATCTCCTGCAAAGCCTTTCCCTGCCTCTCTTGTGGTTGAATCCATTGTCTTCCCCCTTGCACGGCAGCTTGGCTCAGCTGTCCCACAGCATCAGGTCACATGAGGCCGTGGAGTGTGACACTTGCTCAGAGCCCAGCTGCTCCCCTGGTTAGCTGTGTTCCTGTGGACAGATCACTGCACCTCTCTGCACATCAGACTCTTCATTTATAAAATTAGGATTTAAAAAATAGCACCTCTTTGAGGTTTTTGCTGGGATTAAAGAACAACACAAGTGCAGTGATTAGAACAGTGCCTGACCCATAATAAGACTCCGTAAATGTTAACTTCTCTGCTTTAAGCATTGATTTAAATCCATCTCTGTTTCTTACTGGGGACAGTGAGGTATTTTTCAAGTTTTTCATCACTATGCCTGAAACACAGTCTCATTCATTCATTGAACCAAAATGCAAGGAAACACTTAAGTCTAGGCACTATCTTGGCACAGGTTTTGTAGGAGAATGCGGTTTATTGAGTCATTGAGTGGATGCTCAGATGGGTGGTTGGGGGCATGAATGGGAAGATGGATGACAAAAGAGTTAAAAAATTCTTATAAAAATGTGGGTGTCTTAAGGCGCTCTACTTGATGGTGAAAATGTGAAATGAAAAGACCCTGTGTGAGTGGCTAGGAGCACAAACTTTGAAGTTGGATTGCTGGGTTTAATCCTAGTTCTGCTACTGGCATTGGTCAAGTTTCTCAACCTGTCTCAGAATAAACCCTTTAATCAAATGGTAAGAATAACAATATGCCTACCTAATGGGGTGTTTTGAGGATTAAATGAGTCACTATATCCAAAGCATTTAAACAGTGCCATGTATGCTATGTGTAAACACTATAAAGTGTAAGCTAATTTATTAGGAAGGACCTAGGACTGGCTACAAAATTTGCAGGGCTAAGTGCAAAATGAAAAGGTAGAGCCTGTTATTAAAACTATTATTAACAGCAAATTGGTGATAGTAGAGTGTTTAACCAAAGGCAGGCTTATTCTAAGCATGTTATGGGCCCCTCCATCTATCAGTACAGAGGTTATGCACTTGTAAAGTCAATCCTGGTAAGACCCTTGTTTTCCTGAATTCTGGAAACCGTCTAGGGTTAAAGGCATTTCCTGAGCAGGCTCCTGATGGCCTTTCTGGGCATGTGTTCCACACTCCTGCCCTGTTTCTCTCTCCCCTGCCTTTTTCCACACCGTGAGATATCTCTTGCACCTTGTTGTCCCCTACAACTTTGGGAAACAAGTTAGGTGTCACACCTCCACAGCCTATGTCCACGCCCCTTCTGCTGAAATGGCATTCATTTCTTTCCCCTCCTTCCTCTTCAGTCTAAGAGTCTCCTCCGCACCTTTCCGTTGAAGCTCAGACATGGCCTCTGATGTGGCATCGACTCCTCAGCCCCTTGTGTGGATCATGTAGCCCGTACGGATGTCTCTCACCTAACTGGACAATTTCACACTTTCCTCCTCCAGACTGTGAGCTCCTCCAGGGCAGGTCTCATGGCCTCCTCTGACTCTTGACTATTCCAATCACCTCTTCTGAAGTGGGGTCTGGCCTTGGCACCGTCAGATACACAATCCCGTGGTGAGGTCTTGGTTCCTGGAGCCGGTCTTTCAGGGTGGTTCCCTGAAGCAGCTGGGAGAGAGCAGTCGAGCAGACACTGGATTAGATGGGACATAGTGAGGAGCAAAGAGGAGGTTGAAAATGATAAAGTGGAGGGGCTGTCATTGAACAAAGAGGAGGGCAAAGCCTGGCTGGGTTACAGCGGCACAGCAGGGTGGGCCGTAAGGAAGCAGTCCTTGAAGGGCAGACTCCCAGGACTATTCTAAGATGCACCCAGTCCAAGCACTGTCCCCTTCAGAGAATGGAGCAGCTATCGGTGCTTTCCCAAGAGCCTACTATGCTATCAGCTCAGTCCCATGCTCTGTCCTGACAAAGTCAATGGTAATATACAAACAGCTTGATCTAAATGAGGGAAACAGAGCACTTGGATTCAAGAAGTCCTGCTTCTGTTTCAACTTCACTGCTCACCAGGTCTGATTTGGAAAACATACTTAACATCTCTGAATATGTTTTCTGTAAAATAGAGATAAAAAGACCACTTTTGTCATAGGTGGTCTGGAAGAATGAATGACATAACTCGCTCATGCAGAGCCTTAGCCAAGTGCCTGACAGAGTAAAAGACTTAAGAAAGAATATATATTTCATAAGTAAAGGAAATCAGACACGTACATGGTATGTGCCAAGCATCATGCTATATGCTGGGGATGCTATTGAGAGGAAGACAGATGTTGTCTCTGTCTCCTAGAACTTAAACTCTTACAGTGGGGAGAACAGGGAAGCCATAAGTGACAGGCATTAGTTCCTTCCTTCCTCCCCCTCCGACAATGCCCTCAAACACATATTCATTCAACAGACATAGATTTTCTTATGCAATCTTCACAAGAGTTTTATCAGATAAAATAATTTCTACTACTTATTTTTCATAAATGAAGATTATGAAGCTCAGAGAGGTTTAGTGCCTTGCCAGGAATCATACAGATGATGAATCTCAGAACCCAAACTCCAGTTTAGAGCCATCCTATCCCAAAGATCTTTCACAAAGCTAACTTGTAAAATAGGGATGGGCTCAGAGTACCCACAAAGAAATGTAAACTAGGACAAGTTGACTTATACTTCTTAGCCTGTTTCCCATTTTTAAAATGACAAGAGATGCAGAGATAATCCCAGCATTGTATCTGCCAGGCTTTCTTCCATGAAGAAATAATTTCTCTTTCCTTTGAATTTTTCCTTCCACTGAATCTTTCTCATTTTTCTTTCTACCTCTCTCATATATCCTTCACTTCTACATCTCTTTTAGTAAATATTGTTTTTACATTTTCTATTAGACCGTGGGCAACTCGAAGACTGAATTTATTTTACAGTCCATCTTTCTCCACAGTACTTTCATACCGTAGGTACACATTAAATGTTTATGTAATCATGTGGTTAGGACTTTATTGTACAGCCTGTTGCCAACAGCCTACAATGGCAGAGTAATTCCATCACGTCAAGGTATGAATCTTTTGGAACTGGATGAATCAAAATTACTGACTCTGAGGTTTCCCCTGAGCACAGGCTGAGAGCTGGTCCCCAAGCTGTGGTCTCCCGAGCTGAGCACTGGTTGTCAATGGCTGCTCACTGCTCTCCAGCACTCCCTTCAGCCAGGAATTCCCCGTGGGATTTGCATGAGAAGATTAAATTTTCAATAATGGTAGAGCCAGAGCTAAACTCCCGGAGGCCAGTGGGCATTCAGATCCAATAGGCAGTTGCATGTTTAGCTGTATTTGTTACTGACCCAGTCCTGCCAATGCAATTGGCCCCACTGAGAACCTCCTCAGAAAGTTCCTGCCCTGGGGTTTTGCTCTGCTCCAAAACAGACTTTCTCAGGCAGGCATTGAGTGTGCCCAATGGGGTAAGCACCAGGGAGTAAACATCAGGAAGAAAATTAGGCACACAAGGATACCATTTCTTTTTGTGTCATTTTGTACTGAGCTTTCAGAGTGTTTCATAATTTAGAAGTAAGAATAAATGACTTGAATTTCAAGTCATATAAAATATATTACTAAGCACCTACCATAGGCAAGGTCCACTGCTGAGGATGTAGATCATCATCACCATCATCATCATACCAAAAGCTAATATTTATTGAACTCAGTTTAGCAGGAATTCTGTTAAGTACTAGAGGGTTGGAATTATCAGACCCCTCATCTCTCAACCTTCGGGGAGGGGAGAGCAGAGGGACTGGAGACTGAATTTATCACCAGTGGTCAATGATTGAATCAATCCTTCCTCCATAAGACCCCCAAAAGACAGGGTTCAGAGAGCTTCCAGGTTGGTGAACGCATGCAGTGCTAGGAGGATGGCTGCCTGGGGAGGGGATGGGGGCTCCACACCTCTCCCCCATACCTTGCTCTATACATCTCTTCCATTTGGCTGCCCCTGGCTTGTATCCTTTATAATAAACCAGTGAATGTTGAGTAGATATTTTCCTGTGTTTTGTGAGCTGTTCTAGCGAATCACTTGGCCTGATGATTGAGTTGTGGGAACCTCTGATGTCCGGATGAATATTCAGGAGCACAGATATCAACCTGGACTTTCCATCATCATCTGGAGTTGGGGTGGGGACAGTCTTGTGGGATTAAGCCCTTAACTTATGGATCTGCACTAACCCCAGGCAGTGGCTGTCAGAATTTTTCAATGTGGAAAACCTATACTTTTGGGTTCAGAACTGTTTTCTCTGAGTATATAGAAAACTGGTTTGTTTTTTTCTCCTTAGGGTGCCATTTGTGTTTTCTTCTACACACACCTGAGGGTGGGGCACTGGTTACATACAGTATAATTTCCCTGGGATTGTGTTGCCTGGTGAATCTAGGGCCATCCTTGTTTTACACAGGAAGACCTAGAGAAGATAAAGGTGACAACTTTAGTAGGTAGAAACAGTGGATTTAGAAGCACCCTTAAACACTATGTTGAATGCCTCAAAAGGCAAGATTGCTGCTCTCTGTGATTTCAGTTTCTGGAGGAGAAGGATGATTAAACTAATGATTTGAAAGTAATTTATTAATTGCTGCATCAAAAGCAATCATGGGGTGCTTCCTGGAACTTCAGAGGAGGGAGGAACTGTGGAATGAAGGAAGGCTTTATAGAGGAGGTAATGCACACCCAAGTCCTTATAGGCCAGTTGGACATTTCCAGGCGAAGCTGGCAGGGAAAAAGCCATTCCAAGGTAAAGAAAGAACCTGTGCAAAAACAAGGACCATAGCAAAAGATGAGGTTTATAGGGACCTTGTTACTAGTAGCAGGAGCTGAGCTTTTATCTTTCTTAGGGAGAAGAAATTATGTAATGTTGTCTGTCAGTTAAAACTGGGCTCAGCTATAATAACAATAACTCATGACAGTGGTATATCCAAGTAGAGTTTCATTTTTCTCACATAACAGTAGGTCTGGCTCGTGCAGTTACTTGTGGGAAGTCATCGGGAACCCAGGCTCTCCATGCTTCCTGCTCTGCTCTCTTTAGCACGTGTCTGTCTTTTGCAGGTTCATGATTGTGAGATCTCTGCTCTGTCACAGACATTATGCTCATATTCCAGTCGTATAGGAGGCAGGGAGGGTGAAGAGCAGAAAGCAGGTGTCAGCCAGGCTTATCCCTTTGGATCAGGAAAACAATAGCCTTCTCCTAATTCCATCCAGTAGACTTTCGCACACATCTCGTTGCTCTCATGGCTGCCACTGACCAAAAGGGCCTCTGAGGAGGGGCCCGTTCAAGTACGAGTGCCTGATAAAGCCAGCGTCCTGTTTAGTGGGAAAGGGAAGGGGGATCTTGGATGAGAACTAGCAGTACCTGTCTCTGTGGGTGGCATGATGAGCTTGCATTTACAAAAGCGGCTTTGGCAGCCTCCAAGGTTGACATGACCCTGTAGCATAGCATGGCCACCAAGAGGCTCATAGTGAAATGGCAGGTGAATAAACAGATGATGAGAATATGGGATTTGTGGTGATGTGGGAGCCAAGCAAAGGGGCTCTTCACCCAGCATGGGGCTTGGTTTGGGTGGGATCCCCAGAGGGGGTGTGACTCTGGGGTTGAGCTTGCAGGAAGAGAGTAGCCTGGGTAGATGACACAGAAAAGGTAAGGACATGCACGGAGGCTCAGAGAGGAGAAGTCATGTGATCCTTGCTGGAAAACGTGAATGGTTTGTTCCACCGGAGAAGGGTGGAAGAGGAGTGGGGGTTCTCTTGATTTCAGTTAGGCCCGCAGGACTGCATGGACCACACGCGGCATCTGCCTACTCGGGAGCCAAGATATACTCCTCAGCAAGAGTCCTCGCGGCAGCCACGTGGCAGACAAGTCAGGCTCAGGGAGGAACAGTCTGCGTTGGATGTTTTATGTTCTGTCTTGCTTAAAAGCCTTGTGCTTTTCAGGGATCTCTCATAAAAACCCCCTAGGCATGGCTTCTAAAGTTCCCAAAAGCACATGCTATAACTGTGTGAGTGTCCACATTCAGGGAATCCCAGGGCGACGTACCTCACAGATACCTGCTGTTCTCTAAGTCCAGACGCAGTCTTCACAGTGGGGTTGTTTTACAATGAGCAATACTGTGTTGTTTAGCGATATAGTTGACACCTACCATCATTATCTGTTTCCAGGGAAACACACCTATAAACTTTATCTAGTGGTCAGATTGTTAATGAAGAAAGGGGAAAAAAAATTGCTAACCCTTTTCTCGGAGCCCTTTAATTTGTAGGTTATTGAAAAGCATGGAAGGGTTTTCTGGAAGTGAGGTATGCTAATCAGATTTCTTTTATTTAAAAATTATTCCGAATCTCTGTGGTGGATTGATAGATTCATGATGGGTCTGTGTGACTAGATGGAAGGCTGTTTTATGTTTGTTTGTTTTCTTTTTTTGTTTTTAACAGATTGTATTTTTAGAGCAGTTTTTAAGTTCACAGCAAAATTGAACAAAAGGTTCAGAGATACCCCAAATATCTCCTGACCCCATACATGGACATTCGCCTCATTATCAACATCTACATCGCAGTGGTACGTTTCCTATAATTGATAAACCTGTCTTCACACATGATTATCACCCCAAATCCATAGTTTACATTAGGGTTCATTCTTGCTGTTGTATCTTCTATAGGTTTTTTTTATAAATCTTTGGCTACATGTATCCATCATCGTAGTATCATGCAGAATAGTTTTACTGTCCTAAAAATATCCTGTCCTCTGCCTTTTCATTTGTCCCTCCCGCACAAACTCCCATTAGCCACTGATCTTTTCATTGTCTCCATAGTTTTCATGTAGTTAGAATCGTACAGTGTGCAGCCTTTTCTTATTGGCTTCTTTCGCTTAGTATCATACATGTAAGTCTACCCCGTGTGTTTTCATGGCTTAATGGCTCATTAACACTCAATGATACTCCATTGTCTGGATGTACCGCAGTTTATCCACTCACTCACTGAAGAACATCTTGGTTGCCTCCAAGTTTGGGCAGTTATGAATAAAACTTCTGGAAGTATCCATTTGCCTATTTTTAGGTAAACATAAGTTTTCAACTAATTTAAGCAAATAAAAGAGACATGGTTGCTGGATTATAAGATAAGGGTATATTTACTTTTATAAGAGACTGTCAAACTATCCTCCAAAGTAGTCATACCATTTTGCATTCCCACCATCAATGAATAAGAGTTCCTGTCACTCCACATCCTCCTCAGCATTTTGTGTTGTTAGTGTTCTGTTTTCAAGGAAAAGTTGTTGAGGGCCTGAACTAAGCTGTGGCAGTGGATATTGAGAGAGCAAATTCTAGATTGTTGCAGATTTAGGATTGCCAGATCTTGGTGGTGGATTGGCTTTGCGTATTGAATCAGGAGTGACTCTGGATTTGGTATGGATGACAAGATAGGTAGTGAAGCTACTTACAGAAATATGAATGAAGGATGAAAACTGAACTTCTGAGAACCACAGTATGGTGTCTCATTAGGAACTATTTACAGAGTCTGTGGATTTGGGGGAAGTCTGGGTTGGGAATAGAAATACAAATTTTATTGATGTGAAAATTATAGTTGAATTCATGAGATTTGATATGACTCCCCAGTTAGAGCATTTCCTGTAGAAAGATAAAAGAGAGGGCAGGTGACAGAATTTTGAGTTGTGTGAAAACTAACTTCTACAGGGTCATGGGAGCAAGGAGAGCCTACAAAAACCAACAGTGTCTTTCGCAAAGTTTGGTGCCTCAGTGAATGCATGCTGAATTGAATTATCAAGTTATATCTGGCTGCCTGTTATCCTCAGCAAACACAAATTATGGCTTTCAAACTGTATATTTTTTATTAATCTGGAAACAAAAAGAGCAAATGTTACAAAACTTGGTAACAGCACAAGATGGCACCTGGTCTTGTCCCAAAGTGAGTGCTGCTAAGAATCTGTGTCACAGAATGGTCTGGAAAAGCAACCTGTAAGAGACTGGAAATGAACTGAGTAGTGAAGGGTTAGTAGGATGTGAACTATTTCATTCATTTATTATTGGCAGATATTCCATGGTACTTACTCTGGGAGGGATGCTGTTCACCACCTTTGGGATACAGAACAAACAAACCTGACCAAATTTTCACTCCCATGGCGTCTGAGACCTAGTGGAGGGAGTCAAATAATACATAAATTAAAAAAAAAAAGGATTAGGAGGTAATATGTATCATGCAATAAAGTGCAACGTGGTAAGAGGCAGCAGGGAATCACTGTTTTAGATAGAGTGAGTGGTCAGGGTCATTCTCTTGGTATGAGATGTTTGAGCAAAGGTCTGAACAAAGGCAGGAGGTGAGCTTGTGTGATGACACGTGGGAAGGGCATTCTACTCCAAGGGACAGAGGCCAGAAATTCTCAGGATGACATCTTCAGGTCTCCATGTTAAAATCATACCTATACCCTCAATGAGCTTGCATCTTTTATAGCTGGAATAACAAATAAAACTAGCATGAAAAGAGGGAGGTGTTATGGAGTCCCTGCTATGTGCTTGAATCTATACTTGCCACTTGACCTTTTCTTGTTTCTCCCTTACAACCAGATGGCGTAAGTTGTTGTTATTCTCATTTTGCAGGAGAAACTGAGGCTTCCAGAGTAAATATTTTTCCCGAGGTCACATAGTTAATAGACTTGGAATGTCAGCTGGAGTCTGTCTGGCCTCAAAGTCCTTACTTTTTGTTCAGCCATCCATACAACCTCACGGAAGTCTCAGATGACACTCTCGACTGTGTATTCCATGGGACAAATTTATACTCTCCCTGCACTGCAAAGAAGCAACCTGGACTATATTTGTTTTCTGTTGACTGGATGACTCTTTACAATGGTTTTGCAAACCTCAGATAGACTGACTGCATCTATTTAAAGTTTTGCTGAGACACGTTGATATAGTCAAATAAAACATGGAATACTGATCTTTATGTGGTGTGCGTAACAAATCTATCCCAAGGCACTCTTTGTAGTGCCAAGGTCCCCAAGGATGGCTTCTGTTTTGTGATTTTATGCACACTTACATAATTCTTGGACTGAATTAAAACAATAAAATTGCAATCGAATAGAAGAGTTCTCTCCTCCTCTCTCTCTCTGTCTCTCTCTTTCTCTTTCTCATATAAGTGGATTTTAAAAACCCAAACATGACTACCAATTAGGTCAAGAACAATTCTGTTCTTATTTTATCATTATTGTATCTTAATCCCTCTGCTGACTGGCTGATCACCTGGTTGTATACTGGTGAATTACTAACGCGCTATTCTCCTTGGCAATCAATAGTTGCCTTCAGCCTTCAGAAAGTCTTTAGGAAATTGCTCTACGGGATGTTAGGCTGAATCTAACTTTTACTCTTTAGAGTACTGCTCCCATTTCAAGAATGAACATGTTGTAGAAGTTAGAGAGGAAATGGCTGTAAGAGTTTAGAATTCTCCGAGGTGTGTATTTCCATGTTACAAGAGGCTGGGATCTGTGAGGGAAGGAGCAGGGTGAGAGGGTGGAGAAGTAGCAGGACTTATCCTTCTTTCCAAGAGGGCTGTGTAAGCCACTCCAAGGATACTGCGGGCACCATGAATCCGTGAAGGATTTCTAAGCAAGGAAATGCCATGAAAAGATTTCAGATTTTTCATGGATTGTTCTGTGGCAGCAAGGGTGTGGCTTAAGGTTGGGTCCGACTGGACATTAGGTCTGCATCTTTTTTTCTTAATGCTTAGTTTTAGGTTCTCCTACTGGATCCTGTTGTCTCTCCTTATCAACGTTAAGCTCTAAGTAGTCAAGAGAAAAGCAGATCACATGATCACAATCTGATGTAGAATAAAAGGTGAAGATGTTTTGAATTGAGAAGAAATCAATTCATTTTAGTTTACTCTTATTTTTTTCAGAATGTAACAATTCATGTTCACGGCTGTGTGTCTGAATAGAATTTGTGTTGTCCATGTGCTGTATCATGGGTGTACAGGACGTAAATGTGACCTCTACATAAAATGTGCTCCATTTGTGATAAACATACTTCCTTGTCTTTAGGGAAGACACCAGGTAGCACTAATCAATTCATCTGTGTTAGCAGACCAGTCGGCAGAGACACACCATAACCCTGCCTCCAGCAGCACCCAGGCTTGACTTTTCCTAAGAGCGTGGCTGCTGCCTTAGGCTGTCCAGGCTGCCAGAGCAACCCCTGCACACCGTGGAATGGTGCCAACAGGAATCAGTAGTCTCTAAGACTAAGCCTGGTTCTTGACATGACTGGGGCACCCTTCAGAACCTCTTTAATCTGCTCTTCATCTTCCCTATCTCTATTGAAATTCGAATTATTCAAAATCTTCCAAATTCCACCCGTCTTGAGTTGTCTTCCTCACACCTGATGCGAGAGCTCCCTCACCTCCTGCACTAGCAAAACAAAATGAAACCCGAACAAGCTGGGAACTTTCCCTGCTTAATCTCCCTGTCTTCAAGCACGTCTCTCCATTTGTGCAGAGCCCTTCCTGGAAGGAATGGGCCTCTTTCCAAGGCAAATCCTCCCTACTCCTCCTTGCCCTGGAACCCCGCCTCTTTTGCTTACCCTGTGATGTTCCTTCTCATGTTCAACCTCTTCCTGTCTCCTGGCCTGGGTTCATTTGCTCATTAGCACATGCGTTTGATTGAAATTTCTCTCCGTTGTCAAAACACACAGCGCCCCTTCCCCCCCGACACACACTGTGTGCCCGCCTGCTGCCACCCTTTCTCCTGTCCTGCACAGCCAGTCGTGACCAGGGGGTCTAAGCCTGCCATCCCCATTTTCTCACTTCTCGTGTGTTCTTTTCCCACTATACGTGCCCCAGTGCAAACCACCAGTTTCCTGACTGCCGATTTCAATGGAAACATTTCCCTCTTTAGGTCTTTGGAAGGATTTCTCTTTGAGTGGCCAGTTGACCATGTTGTCCTTCTGTGAATCATTTCTCTTCACATGTTTTTACCCTGATTTCATTCTTTCCTCAATTTCTTCCTACCTGTCATGTAACACTCCTGTATTTCTTATAGTGTATTTTACCTCTCATTCTTTGCTTACTCCCTAAGTGCCATGTTTCTCTCTGGCATGGGCTTTGGTCCATTGGGGTTTTCAAGGTAAATACAAATACTGAGTGTTCTTATCTATTACAAAGGTTTAATTACTCCCTGCAGGTTTCTGACTCTTAAGTTGTGCTTGCTCACTTTCTGCAAATCCATGCATCCTGCTAGACTTCTCTAGGAGTGCATTTCAAAGCACCTTAAACTGAACAAATCCCAAACTTACTCCTGCAGTCTATCCTTCCTTGATGTTCCTATCTCAGTGAGTAAATGGTAGCTTCGGCCATCCCTTCCTCTAAGTTAGAAACAGAAGTCATGATTCTCTTATATGCCTCTTCCACCATCCTATCACCTGCCCATCTCCAGCCCTCTGAATCTGCCTCCATCTTCATCCTCCCCAGCATGACCCCCATCCTCTCTTAGCTCTTTGCAGTCATAGTGTCCTGATTTGCCCATATACATCAGCCACACCCTGCCCCAAACCTGTGGTTCATTTGGTATTTTCAGAATGGAGATGGGCTCTTGCCCCTCTCACCTGTTCCTGGATCCCTTCAAAGGCTTTCCAGTAACATGAAGACTGAGAGCACATGCTTTGTCGTTGTCTGTGTGTATGACAACCTGGCCACCTCTCGGCCCCACCCTGTCCCTCTGTACTGTAGTTTCCCAACACAGTGGTTTCCAGAGTGTGAGGCATACATTTCAGGAAATGCTTAAGAGGGCACTGGAGCAGAGACAGGAAATGCTAGAACTTTTATTATAGTGACTTTGTAATTACAAAAGTATGAGTAAGAAATTGGGCTTTTCAATATTTAATATTCTACCTTATATTGATGCCCTGACCTGTCCACTTGCCACATGTCACATGTGGTTTGACAGGTGTCCTGAGGGAAGGGTGGGGCTTCTACACAGGCCGGTTAACGTGGTATCCTTACTTGTCCTTTCAAATTCAGCTTATTGTGACAATATGTTGCTTCTAGGGCCCAGTTATGTGGACTTGTGGATTATAGTATTTAGTTTTAATTAAACAGCCTTCACAAAATGAACAAGTGACTTTGAAAGATTTCTGCAAGGAAACCACAAATTGAAGACAATACTGATAATTACACTGTGAATAGGAATCAAGTAGAAGCTTTTTCCAGCCACATCACAAGTTAAAAAACAAATTTTATCATATTAAATTCTAAATTCATTATAAAAGTATTATCAACAAGAACATTTGAAGTAGGGCATTATACTTACATGCATACAGTGAGCTTAGGCCTCTAATATGCAAAGGCTTAAGGTATTATTTAATGTATGCATATGAAATATACATAGAATATGGTATCTATGTCAGTGTATGTAGATGTGTATGGTTTTTATCTGCTTGTGATGTATGCTCTAAAGTGTTTAGAAAGTACTTCCCTAGAACTGTGTGTTTTCTCCTGTCTCGGGGCCCCTCCCTGAGATACAAGCTTCTTCCCACCTGTGTCTTTTATATTTCAGCTCAGATATTATATCCTAGCAGTTATCCTTATCTTAAATCTCGCAGGTATTTCTGTAATTATTTTATTACCTATTTC
The DNA here is from genome assembly GCA_963575035.1 of Avahi laniger. Lineage (NCBI taxonomy): Eukaryota > Metazoa > Chordata > Mammalia > Primates > Indriidae > Avahi > Avahi laniger. The sequence continues at coordinate 61,728 of CAUYSK010118681.1, read as the reverse complement.
ATTAGCCTGCATACTCCATGTGGAAGGGAACATAAGGTGTCTTCTTTTGCTAACCTCTGGAGTTCTAGCCCACAGCACACTGATCACCACATCTTAAGTATTGATTAATAACTAGAGGATGAATGGATCAGTGCGTACGTGTCAGGTGTTGTACTAGTTGCATCCCATTTATTATTGTGCTTTCCTGATTAATGCTGCCGGTTGCAGAATATGTTGAGAGCTCTGTTGGGGACTGTCACTTAAGCCTGTTAAAAAGCCAAAAATAAAGTCCTCACCCCATCTCCCCCCGATAATATTCATCCTTAGGTAGGTAACATTAGCATGACAATTTAGAAAGGTTGTATCTGCTTCCTGATCCCACGTTTGTTCTGCCATGCTGCCCCGCCTCCAGACATATGCAGTTACGTAATTAATCAAGGAATCTCCGATACTTGCTTGGGCAGGGGGCTCTGTATCCATCTCTTGGTATCAGGATAAACTAGTTGAAATAGATGAGCTTAATACTTTCTGTTTCCCTGACCTTTGTTTTTGGGGGGAGGGACGGACAGTGTCTCATTCTGTTGCCTGGGCTAGAGTGCCATTGCATTAGCCTAGCTCACAGCAACCTCAAACTCCTGGGCTTAAGTGATCCTTCTGCCTCAGCCTTCTGAGTAGCTGAGACTACAGGCATGCACCACCGTGTCCAGCTAATTTTTTTCTATTTTTAGTTGTGTGGCTACTTTCTTTCTATTTTTAGTAGAGATGGAGGTCTCACTCTTGCTGAGGCTGGTCTCAAACTCCTGACCTCAAGCTATCCTCCTGCTTCAGCCTCCCAGAGTGCTAGGATTACAGGCATGAGCCACCATGCCTGGCCTGTTTCCCTGGCTTTTTTCTTCGTACTTGCCTTCCCTAGTCCCTAAGATGCCACACAAATCCATGCTTCCTTCTCCGGGGCTCCAGTCAGCATCGTCTCTGTATTAAATTTCCTGCCACCTAAGGTACTTGGATCTGTTCAGGGAGGTGTGTACTTGCTAGATCCCTTGTAAAAAATCCCTGTCTTCCCCTTCTTAGGTCTAATCATGCCAGTTCCTTTATAACCCTTCGTCATTGAGTTTCTAAGAAATTGATTACCTTTTATGTTTTCCTCTTCTCTTCCTAACATGGGGAAACAATCCTTTTTTTTTTTTTTTTTTTTTTTTTTTTGAGACAGAGTCTGGCTGTGTTACCCTGGCTAGAGTGCCGTGGCATCAGCCTAGCTCACAGCAATCTCAAACTCCTGGGCTCAAGCGATCCTCCTGCTTCAACCTCCCGAGTAGCTGGGACTACAGGCCGAGTAGCTGGGACTATCCGCCATGCCTGGCAACTTTTTCTATATGTATATTTTTAGTTGTCCAGATAATTTCTTTCTATTTTTAGCAGAGACGGGGTCTCGCTCTTGCTCAGGCTGGTCTTGAACTCCTGACCTTGAGTGATCCACCTGTCTTGGCCTCCCAGAGTGCTAGGATTACAGGCGTGAGCCACCGCGCCCGGCCAGGAAACAATTCTTAACTTTCAATTATTACCATTTTCTTATAATTTTTAAAATTTCAGTTTTGAAGTTTAAGAGGAGGCTTTCTTGCTAGAGCTGGCTGAGTCAAAAGTGAGTTGTGATGGATACAGGAGAAATGAGGTTCCTAGTAGTTAATAGGCACTTGTAAATATTACATGCAAATTTCAACACACTATTCAAAAAGTAAGAGTGGAAGGAGGAAAATAAAGAAAGTCAAGTGCTGTCATAATGAAATTGATTGGCTTGGGATTGGGAGAAGTATGTTGAAAATTCCGTGTTAGTAAAATGTGCAGGCCTTTCTTCTGTCCATGGATAATGAATCATAAAGAGCTAACAGCCGATGAGTCAGAAGGCACAATAAAATTATTCCTCTCATTTGATCTCTTTGACATCCATGCAAATAAAACGGTGTTAGAGGAATGGAGATCTTCCATTACTAGGTAAGGAAAGCAAAAAGGGCTTTCAAATACAAACTACCTTGGAGTTTTGACACATGTCAGGCTCTGTAAATTCCGTAGGGATGTTGTTCCACAAAAACTTTATTATGAATATTTTCAATCAGTTGGAAAACTTAAAGAAAGGCATGATGAATATCCATAGTTCCTATACCAATCCAGGTTTCACAACTGTTAACGTTTTGTAATATTTGCTTTATCTACATATGAATGTACGTATATTTTTCTAGATCATTTGAAAATAAGTTGTAGACTTTAAGACAGTATACCCCAAATACTGCAAGTAGGTTTCTAAGAATAAGACATTTTCCAGTCAGACTCCAAGGATATCACTACATTGAAGAAAATTAATGATAATTCATAATACCATTTAATGTTCACTCCATATTCATATCTCCCCCAATTGTTCAAGCAACTTGCTTATAGATATTGGTGAAGCAGAATCCAAAGCATATGTATTTCTTTTGATGTTATCTCTTTATTCTCTTTAAATCTAGAGCAACCCTCCACCCATAACACTGACTATTTGAGAGTCTAGACCGGTTGTCTTATAAAAATTGCCACATGCTGGAGTTGTCTATTTTCTCATGGTGTCATTTCCCTTGGTTCTCTGTCCCCTGTATTTCAGAAAACCTTTCTGAAATTAGATCTAAGCCAATACTATCCAATAGAACTCTCTGTGATGACAAAAATGTCCTATATACATTGTCTAATATGGTAGCCACTAGCCACATGTGGTTATTGAACATTCGAAATGTGACTAGTATAACTAAGGAAATGAATTTTTAAAATATTATTAATTTTAATTTAGGTAACCGCATGTGACTAGTGAGTGCCATATTTGACAACAAATATGGCAAGGTCTAGGGGCTTGAAAAAATTCTAATTAAGTATTTCAGTTATGACTCAGGGATGTTTCTGATTTGTTTCATGATTTTAAAGATTATAGTTCTGTTCACCTTTAAGTGAACACTGGGGTTAGATTGAGCAGCAACTAGTATAAGGTAGCACGTAGTGAATCACAGACGATATCCTTCAATTTCTTCTGCACATTTATAGCACAGACCAGATGGGATCGCCCAATCAATTTTGGGGGAAGGCAATGATTACATAGGATTTTTACTTACTGAGGACTTATTTGGAGTTTGTCTTTTGAGTGAGGAGATGACTTACGGGAAAACAACCAGAAAGGGTATTTATCACTATCTTTGGTCCAGGGGTCTTGTTTCCGTTCTTCCCACTCTATCACACCTCCTTAATCCATATTTCCGTGTGTTCATAGTCAGCATCTCAGTGATGATACAACTGCCTGATCCTGAATCATCAAAGCAAGGTTATATAAACTTGCCATACCATACTTAAGGAAAGGGGGATAAAAAAAAAACAAAAAACTTTTAACAACTGAGATTGATGCAAAAATTTTCTCTCATCTCCTGAACTAGACATAAAATAAATTAAACAGAACACTCCAGCTTGGCATATAGTTAACTAAGAGCTTTAAAAATGGAATGGTTTCTGATAAGCCACTCTTGTTGTACGGGCATAGATATATTAGTTTACCCTATCTCTCATCTTGTAGGACATAACATCATTCTTTTTTTTAGATTTAGTTGTTCAGTCATTTATTCTTGGAGCAAACCTTAGAGAACAAATTCTAGTTCCAGGCACCAACTCTTCCACATAAAAATCATCAGTGGACATTGTGGCACCGTCTCCACTCTGTGAATCTCACTCAGACTCTGACCCACCTGTCCTGATCGCATTGCCTTTCCTGATGCATTTGCACCTGCTCTTGTCTACTCCCAGGCCCATTTCTGGGATCATCTCTGGGTTTACTTTGTTCTCAGCCTGCTACTGACCTACTTCTCTCTCCTGACCGAGATTCTAACCCGCCGACTTTAACTGGGTCACGGTGCAGCTCTCTTGCTTGCTCTGACCTGTCTTAGTTCCAGTGCTAGGCGAGAGGTGTCAAGAGTGGAAGAGCAGGGACCACTCAGTCTTCTCCGTGACTCATAGGGGCTTTACCCTCTGTGTTGGGCCTCATTCCAGGTCCTCTGCATATGGGCAAGACCTAGAGCTCATCCATGCACAAGGCAGAGCAAACCACAAACTTTGCCCAAGCTAAAGCCAAGGGTCAGGTTTCAGTGATCAGGTGAAGCTTGCACCAGGATATGGAGCAGGAAGTGGACAGCCAGGTAAACATAAGGGCTGAGCAGGAAGCATGAGAGAAGGGGAGAGGGGAGAGACTTTCTACTCTTTGCAAGGCTGGATTCCTGGAGCTTCCACTTGCTCCATCCATGCAGTTGCATTAAACGAAGAGTGACTTGGGCAGAGGACAGGGCTCAAGTGACAACACAAACATAGTCCACAGAATCAAGATTGCATTTGACAGTGATTAGTGTGGGCCCACAGGTACAGGAAGAAATATTAGACAGATAACTGGACAGAGGGAAAAGAACAAGTGTTTGGAACTGAACAGCCCTGAGTTTCTCGTAACACCATCCCTTACTTACTGTGTGGTCTTAGGACAAAGTGATGTACCTTGAAGCCTCAGGTACTTCATCTGTAAATTGGGGATATGATTACCTCCTCACAGGAAGCTGCGCGTGACATGAGATGATGTATTTGAAAGATCCTAATGTAGGGCCGGGCACAGCATGGGCACTTTGTAAACATCCTCTAGGCAAGGGTCATGCAGGACAGTTGGCAGAAGGCCTTTGGGTGTGAACATCTGACCTATGCAACTCAGTGAGTGCGGTTCCTTTCCTTCCCTGGCTACAGAACTACCCACATTGTACGCTGGCATTGACTTGGATACCACAGGAACCTGACTCAGTTTATGTATCCTTTCCTCTTCCTGCTTTTGATTCGACAGACCTGAAACAGCAGCCTCTAATTTTCTTAATTGCAAAATTTCCCTCAAGCCTGTGATTTCAGCTTGTTGCTGCTTTTTCATTAATTGTTCTTTAGATAATGAGCACAGCCTAGAGGTTTTCCCAACTTCTAAAAGTATTCTTTACCATTCAGAACAGTGTTATAATATGGCCGGGTAATGGCTAAGTGCCAAGGTACAGGAAGAGGCAGTGTTTGTCCTGCTAAGTGCCGCACTCCAGGATCTAGCATAGGGAGTGATTCTGTCTGGGCATTTAATGCAACGGTACGTAATGATTGGATGCCTTTCCCATGAGGATATGTGCTGACTTGTTTTTCTATTCTGATGTTCTGGGCAGTGAGCCCACTGCCATCCAGCCGCAAGGATCTCTGTTGGGATGATGGCAAAATATCCTGAAATCCTTCCATTTTGTTTTTTTCCATCTCGGAATTTCACCGTAGCTTCAGCAAACCTCCTGTATTCCTTTCCTCCTTCCTTAGAATGTTCATCTTATCCAGAATTCTATGGCTACTCCTCCTGTGTTTAGATGACACCCAAGTGAACCCTGTGTATGGATGTTACTGAGGCCAGAGGGCTCAGAGATGCAAATTGAACTCCTGCTCCAAGGGGGTGGATATTATTTTTTCCCTTGTCATCCTGTGCACTGTTGGGGGAGGTTTTGAGAGGTCTGGAGTTCTGGATCTGAAAAGGGGGTTATTTGGTGAGTCCCACCCTGGGAACTAAACTTGCAGACCAAGGAGACATCCATCCTTATCTCAGAAGGGAGTAAAGAGCCCAGAATAAGCAATGTGTCCAACTCACACATCCACTTGGTTGACCTTTGCACAGTGACATCTCAGGCATCTCACCGTCCTCTGTGCTAGACAGCAACCTTCTCGAAGTCGAGGATGGTGTCCGCCTTACTCCTGCCTTCATCTCCATTGTCCAGCAGTGCCTGGTGCATGGATTTGACAGTGAAATAATATCTAATTGAAGGATTGAGTGAATGCAGATAGTTGAGCATCTCCTTTTCTGTTAAAATAGGTGGCGAGTACTTACCTCATACAGTTGTAAAGCAAATTAAATAAGATTATATAGCTCAGTGGTGTAGCATGCTTGCTATTTAAGTGACCTATACATGTTTGCTATTTTGATAATAATTATTATTATCTCTCAAAGAATTTCTCTACCAGTGGGCCTTTCTTTACATCTTAGAATCCCATTCTACTCTACCCTTCTCAGGTTTGCTCGGTGTCAAGCTCAAGTCTCTTCCTCCTGAAATTTCCTTCCCTTCTGCTACATCTCTTTACTAAGTCTCTCCCTGAAAGAGGTGCTCACACCTGGTACATCCTCTTTGCCTTCATGCTCCACCTAAATTATCACTTGGTTAAAGAACCTTCGATATTTGTGGAGCTCCTGCATGTGCACCCCAGGAATCATGCAGACTGAATTATGCCAAGTATCCCTGAGTCATCCAGAGCAACTATTTAGACAGAGGAGCTGAGGTACAGACAGTGGGAGGCGGTGGAGCTGGGATTCCAGGCTTTTCCTACTTCACTGTGGCTGGCTGGCCGGCCGGCTTTCTTTCTTTCTTTCTCTTTCGATTTCTCGCTCTCTTTCTTTCTTTTCTTTCTTTGTTTTTTTTTTTGTACAAATTTTTGGGGTACACATATAATTTTGTTACATGCATAGATTGTGTAGTAGTCGAGTCAGGGTTTTAGGGTATCTGTCACCTGAATAATGTGCATCGTGCCCATTAACTGATTTCTCATCATCCACTCCCCAGCCCCTCACCCTTTTCAATCTCCATTTCTAGCATTCCGTTATATTACATCCATGTAGTAAGCATGTTTTAGCGCCCATTCTCACTAAGGAGTGAGAACACACAATACTTGACTTTCTGCACATACTTATTTCACTTAAGATAATGGCCTCTGCTTCCATCCATGTTGCTGCAAAAGACATGATTTCATTCTTTTACATGGCTGAATAGTATTCCATTGTGTAAATATAGCACATTTTCTTTATTCATTCCTCTGTTGACAGATACTTGGGTTGATTCCACACCTTTGCTATTGTGAGTAGTGCTACGATAAATGTGCGAGTGCAGATAGATGTCTTTTTGATATATTGATGTCTCTTCCTTTGGACTTTTGTTCTATCTAGAAAGCCAAGCACCCCTTCTCTACATAATCTTTTTCTCCCCTCCTCGAATTTCTTGATTCAGTGGCTTCTCCCTTTTCTAACTCTTGGCTGGCTGGGTCTTTCCTGCTCTGCTGCCTTTCCTGTGTGTGTGTTCCACCTTAAATTATGATTACTTGATAGCTGGCCTTTTCATCCCCAGTAGAGTTTAGGGATTTCAAGGTACCCCCCATCTCTTCTCTCTCTCTCTTTCTTCCAAACTTCTTAGCAACAGAACCTGATGAAGCAAGGGCTCAATATGTGTTTCTCACCAAAATTTCAGAAATAGAAATTTCATTTTAGGACTGAGATCTTTGTAATCTTCAACTTTCTTTGTTAACAAAAGGGTGCCAGTGGACTGGGATTACAAAAATATGATGTTCTGTTGGAAATAGTTTTTTACTACTTCTTTCTTGTTCAATTATTTAAAAAAATGTAAACAGCCTGCCATTTGTTAATTTTTGGATGAGAATATAGAGCAAAATATAGGCACTGACCATTCAGAAACATCGGGCAGCTGTGACTGAGGCTCTCAACCAGGGTGAGCTAGGCAGAGACTGTCCTGATGTGGGTCCCTCCAGGTGCTCTCTGGACCCTCCCCTTCTTGTTTCAGTGCAGCGTCTTGACCCACCTTGTTTCTGTGCATTGTATGCTGGTCCCTGCCGGATGGAAAACTCCCTAGCATTTTCATTTTCATACTTACGAAAAGACACCAACTCCCTGCTATTTTAAATGAAGTTGAACAGAAAACCCCTATATAGAAAATGGACAGAGAGGAGAACTGCTCTGCCTGAATCATAGGGTGATATCCAGAGCCTCACATGGTTTTCCTGGCTTTTACCCTTCCTGCCTCTCCCCGGTGCCCCAGGCAGCATTCTAGGACCTGTGGGCTCTCCGGAGGAGAGTTAGAAACCAACAGGTCTAGAGTTGTTTCTTGCCTCTCATTACAAATATATGCTCAGCAGTCAGACTGCCTCCCCTGGAGCCGACTTCATTTGTAGCAGAACATTGGAGCCTTAATCTTCACCCTCTTGAATTCTTGAAAGAACTTGTATGTGACTTGCTCTACCAAATAGGAAAGTGTTCTGCAGAGCTACAAAAACTAAAATAAATGTGAGGAGCAGTAGAACAAAATGTGTTGTCCCCAAATGGCCTTCGGTATATATGATAGAGTAGAATCTATGGAAAGAAAAAGGAAACAAAGTATTCACATATATATTTTTTCTCTTTGTTTCTGGAAGTATTTACATTGGATGAGTTTATTATTATCGTCCTCATCAGCAGCAGCAGCATCTATTAAGCCAACCTTGGATAATTGACTTACCTGGTCATAAAGTTGACTCAGGCTTCTGAGAGGAGGCTGACACTCATCTGTGTCATTCAGGCAGGATGACAGCCACATGAATCAGGTTGCTCCAGGTGGGCGGTTATTAGCAACTCTCTCTCACCCTGGTGGGCTGAATGTAATGGAGAGATTATCATTTCTGAGTATGTGCTGGTTTCAGGAAGAGTCAGGGGATGATGCCAGTGTGGCCATGGCTTGTAGAGGACAGCAGGCCTGGGCTTGGATCCCAACGCAGTCCCAGTTGGCTGTGAGGTCCTGGGATGACTGACTTAGACTTCTGAAGTTTGAGCCTCATCTTTTGTTACATAGAGTAATTTTACTCATTTCACAGTGTTCTCATCAGGGATAAATGAGATGTGTGTAAGGATCCTTGTAAAGGTCCTAAATAGGGTAGCCCTATAGAAACAGGGTATGGGTTAAAATTTCGTTTGCATACCTTAACGTGAACTTGAAAACTGGGAGAAGTTAAGCGTGGATCCTGAGACCATACTTAAATGAGTTTTCAGGTACTTTCTTCTGTGCGTACTCCGCCTTCATCGTGGCACAGAGCTTCTCATGTCCTCATCACAGAAAGTCATAACATCTCAGAACGGAAATGGACCTTTCCTGACATCTGGCTTTATTTCCTTATTTTACCAATGAGAATCGCTATCCCAGAGTGAGTTGTTTCCTTGGTGACCAGGACATGTCCCCAGCACCTGGTCCCTTGCCTGGCTCAGGGTATGTACTTAATACTCCTGAAGATATAAGCTGCCTTGCAGGGTTGGCCAGAATTGCTGTCTGCTGTAAGTAACAACATACTCCACTAAGGGTGGCTTCTTCCGCTGTTTACTTAGCAGCTGGAGGTGACGAATTAGTGACATTTTTTTAAACTTATGAAAAGACATCAACTCCCTGTTTTTCAGAAGTAGCTCTTCTTTGCCATTCTTAGCTATTGGCTGTTGCTTCATTGTTGCAATATAATGACCACAGCTCCAAATATCTCATCTGTGTTCAAGGCAGGATGAAAGAGGAGTACAGCTCCAGCCCTTCTCTTCCCTTGTCTGCCCCTTTTTAACAAAAACGAAACAAAGCAAAACTCTTTTCCAAAAGCCTCACAGAACATTTATTCTTTTATTTCATTAGGTAAAACATTTTCACATGAAAATATTAACTAGAGCTGGGGTCCCCGACCCCCCACTGTGAACCAGAACTGATCCGTGGCCTGTTAGGGACCTGGCTGCAGAGCTCTACTGCGACCCCTGCCCTAACTCCCTGAAGAAACAATTCTTCCAGAAAACTTAGGAATGAAGGGGGGAAGGCGAGGTGCACAGCAAGAGGTGAGCAGTGGCAGGTGAGCCAGAGAAGTTTTGTCTTCAAGCTTTGGCTTCCCTGCTCTCCATCACTCACATCACTACCTGAGCTCCCCCCATCCTCCCCCCCTTATCAATGAAAAAATTGTCTTCTATAAAACTGGTCCCTGGTGCCAAAAAGGTGGGGGATTGCTGAACTAGAGGATATACTGGGGTTATGAATAACTGTCCTTTTATCACCAATCTCATAGTCCAAGACAGGAAGAAACTGGGGGGACTGAGAATGAATAGCTCTTGGATTAGAGCCTGTAGCACCTGCCATGTGTGGATGAATACCCTGTTGGTGTGTATCAGCTCCGGAACTTTTGCCGTGTCTCTTTCTCCCCTCCATGTCCAAGTGTGGGTGTGTTTCACCTGGACTAGCGTTTGGGATCTGGAGGAAGGCTTTGGCTGCTGGGGCTGTGGGTGTCTCAGGCATTGCAGTATAGCACCGGGTTTCATCCTCACGGGCTTTGAAGACAGTCAGTCCATGGAATCTTCCGTTCCTGGCTCTCCTGCTTACTAGCTGTGTGCCTCTGAACAAATTGTGTCCCTCAGTGTCCTCATCTGTACAACTTGGGTATTGCATCTGTGTCCTAGTAATAAATGGAATAATGACTGGAAGTGAATGGAATAATGAATGGAATGGAATAGACAATGAACGGAAAGTGCTTAGCACAGCCCATCACTTGCAATAAGGGCTTACGCTGCCGGTTCAGCAGAGAAACAGCAGTTAATGCTTATATGGTGCTCACCATGGGCCAGTCCTATTCACTGTGTTTTTGCATGTATTAAATTGGCTAACCCTTACAACAAACTCGGGAGGAACGTTCTACTGTTATATTCCATCTTACAGCTGATGGAACCAAGCACAGGAATGTGTGAAGTGCCTACCTGGGGCCGCCTGGGATTCACACCAGGGAAGTCTGGACCCAGGACCCATGTCTAATCACCATGCTAAAGTGATTCTTACAGATTTTCAAAGGGAGTCTGATTATTATCTCTGCAGTTCTCTTTGTGCTGGGTTGGAGGAGAAAAGAGGAAAACCAGGCCCCTTTGTGGGACGCTGAGTCCTACCTCTGTCTAGGTGTGAATCAGGGTCTGTGAAGAGCTGAGGTTTGGGGTGGAGTTAACCTTGAAGACAGTGGGGCTGGGCGAGACTGACCGTTCAGCGCTACCTCCCAAACGTGAGTGCTGCACCAGCAGCCAGTGTCTCTGAGAGTTACCCTGGTCCCGAGGAGCTTGTTGGGAGGACATTTGAGAGCTCTATGGTTGCTGATGATCTGAGGGCAGCCCTTTCTGGTAGCAGAGGGGGCAAGGACTTGGGGATTTTTTGAAGTGATTTTCCAATTTTATGATGTCAAGATCCTGCAGCTCTGGAGGTTTATAAGTGTCCCTGCCACCACCGCCTGTGCCTGCCTCGTGCCTTCCTCTCTGCTGTGCCTGCTTCGTTTATCTGGCTTTTCCCCCCAAGGCATTTTGGCCACTGTGAAAAGGGGTTCTGGGATATCATCAGCAAATCCCCCTGATGCTTGCCGATACTGAGGCAAAGTGGCCTGAGCTCTACAATGTCCTCTTTGATGGCTTTACCAGCTATCCCTGCCAAATCCCTGTCCTTTATCACAGAATTCCGGAGGCACTCTAACTGTAACTTTCCCATCCCTTATACTCTGGACTGACTTGGGGGAATGGGGGGTGTCGTGTCTGAGTGGACTCAGAGGCCCAGGCTTTGTGGTATGTGCCTGGACTTCTCCGTGTAAGGAATTTCATACCCATGTCCTGTGTGGCCAGCGGTACAGGCTGGCAATTTTGCAAGTCAGAAATCCTACACTTTTTCTGTGCTTAAATTAGCCATGTACCAGTGGAGAATTATCATTTGCTACTCTCTCTGAGCATAACTCCTAAAACAGTAGAAAATTAAATGAGCCCCTAAATAAGGGGTCAGCAAACATTTTCTGTAAAGGGCCAGATAGACGGTAAATATTTTAGGTCTTTCAGGCCCTCTGGTCTCTGTCACAATGAGTCAACTCTGCTCTTACATTGAAAACGGCCACACTCTATACATAAACAAATGGCTGTGACTGTGTTCCAATAAAGCTTTATTTACACAGCTAGGTGGTAGGCAAGATTTGCAGTAGATTTGGTGTGGGGAAGGAGGCATGGAATTCTCTGGACACATCTACTCCTTTGGTCCAACAGCCATCCCACCCAATCCAAAAAATATTTTTCAGATTCCTTTGTTTCTTCTTCCTCCTCCCCATAGACACCTTGACTGCGTCAGGCCGTAACCCTCTCATCTGGGTTATCCAAGACTCTCCTACCTCACCTCAATCTCTGTCTCTAATCTGTCATCCCCACTCCTGTTATAGTGCACTCATTTGTGTATTTGTCTGTTTATTCATTCGGTAAACATCGTGTTCCTTCCGTGTGACAGATGGCCATTGTGTTAACTGCTAAGCAGTTTCTGTTAACTCCAAAGGTGAACAGAAAAAGGCCAGGTTTCCACTTTCATGGAGCTTACATTTTGGAGTGGAAACATGTGGTAAGTAAGCTATTATTAAATATTAATATATGCTCAGAAGAATGAATGATTTATGTATGAAATGGACAATTTTATAAATCCTATAAAGCATAAAGGACGAAAACAAATCCTTGTGAAATGAAACACGAATGTCAAATTCCTGCTTAAAATCCTTCAATGGCACCCCAGGGCCTGGGGGAGAGTCATCCGCTCTGTGTGAACAAGAGTCACCTGGAGTTAGCTGGCAGTGCCACGTTCGTCTGCCTTCTGTCCTGTGAATTTGCTAAGCCTCGGGAAGGACTCGGGATCTGAATTTTTGGCAACCATCTGGGGTGATGTTGAGGCCGTTGTTTTGGGCGTCACACTTCGAGAGACTCTGGCCTAGACACAGTGACAGTAAGCCCCTCTCTGGCTCACAGTGCCTTCCATGGCCTGCGTGATCTCCAGCTTTCTGTGCTGTGGCTCTCACACTCGCTAGGTGGCGGAGACGCTTGGGGCTTCTCACCATCCCTGCGTCTCCCAGCCCTTCCCTCGGCACCTGCTTGTCTCCTGTGTCCCTGTCCTTGTTATCCGGCTCCCGCTCACCTTCCCAGGTCCAGCGTGGAGAGATGGTTACAGTCTCCTCTCCTTTCCTAAGCTGTTTTGCCTATTCTTTTATCACTCTGTGCTTTTACTTCTACATTTAAAGCTTTCTTCTTGTCCCTCTTATTTTTCTTTTCACATCTTCTTTGTTGTCCCAGTTTTATTCTCCTCAAAGCTTCCTGGGGCGATTTTCCTGGCCCTTCACTTATTTCATCTCTCCGTGTCAGCCATGAGAGGAGTGGGCTGTGACTGGGAAAACAGTGTGGTTATGTCTGCACCACCCAGTTTCCCTTCATCTCGCTAAGTACTGATGCACGCGGAGCCGACCAGCGAGTCCTTCGCTTTCACTCTTACAACATGAACATCCTTTTCATCTTCTCTTTGATAGAGGAAAATACACTTCTAAAGAGCTTCAAGGGAATATGGAGGAAACCACCATTTGGTGTATATTCTAGTGAAGATGAGGCTTATGAAGGCTTTAAAATAATTATATTTTTTTTCAGCTGGATGCATAATAATTAACTAGGAATTGGTAGAGATGCTCGTAGAAGATTCAGATAAACCCATCACTCACAAGCCTCATGACATTGCAGGCAAGGACTTCCCATGTAGGCACTAGATTATGCCTTCTCCCTAGGCTGGGAGCACGGATTAGACAGAGGTAGCAAACACAAAAAACCTAACACCTCGTGCTAACCTTGTAGTCCCTCCCAGAAAATACTTTCTCCTCACTCCAGTTACCTTCTTTAGAAATGTGCTTATTTTTGACAAACCACAAATATGCAGTTCAAAGATATAAAGGATTAGAAAGATTACCTGACTTTGTAAATCACAATTAGCTTTTAATTCATTTTGATGATTTGAATGCAAGTGAAGTGAGAATATTTCTACTACATGTCTGATGATATGCCTGAGGGTTTAAAATATAAATCTGGGGATTTTCACAGCTTTGTTGTATTTGGGTGATTTTGTAGTTCAAACCATAACATAAGGGAGACCCACTGAATCTGGACTTTAACACAGATCCCCTTCATGTATGGAATGCCAATGATATGTTGTTGGCTCAATCACTCATTCATTTAACACACATTTAATGAGCACCTACTATGTGCCAGCGTAATATTTGATTCTCACACACTATTCTGATTAGATAACTTATTTCTCCCATTTTATAGAGGCAGAAATTGAGGCTCAGAAAAGTCACACACAAAGGCAAACAGCTTGTAGATGTGGGGTTGGCATATGGAGGGTGTGTATCTGATTTCAGAGCCTGCACACATAACCACCATTCTCAGCCTTCCCAACAAATCCAGTGTGACTCAGCCCCTGCAATAGCTATCCACACTGTGAATTATGGATGAAGTCTGGCAGTTAGAAACCATCTCCGTAGCGGTAATGTGTCCCTGTCTCTTTCCACCCTTTCATTCACCCATCCATCTATCCATCCATCCACCCATATACCCACTTACACATCCATTCAAAAAGAGAATAATGCCAGGCAAGAAAAAGCAGAGCGAGAATGTAGAAGTCCTTGTTCTGTTGGACTTAGATATTTCTCTCTTTTTCAATTGCCTAATTATTAATATTAATATACTATTAATATTACTGTATTAATAGTAATAATAAAAACCTACATCTTACATTTGTTATAAGGATTAAACAAGATTATACACATAAAGCTCTCAGAACAGTAACTGGCACTTTATAATTGTTATGATATTGTTATTATTCGTTTTTATTTCAATAATATTATGCTTCATTTTACATAGTTTTACATTTTACATTTTACATAGGCTAGAATCTTAAGAGATGCTATTGGACCAAGTACTTGGAATTTAAACAATATGAAACTCTGGCTAATTTGGACTGCAGTGACTTTGAAATCTGTGACAATCATGCAGACCACAGTTCCGCTGTAGTTTACATTTCTCCTATCCGTGATGAAAGAGAATTTGCTGAGCAAACAGGCACTGGCAATGTAACTGCTCGGGGACATATTTAACCTCTAAAGCACACTGAAAGGACCTATGTACCAACAACACTATATTTGTCAGATTTGAAGCAATCTTATTTCTACATTAAAATAGATCCCCCAAGGACGTCTTCTTTCTGAAAGTCACAAAATTGCTTCCAGTTCCCACAGTTACACCTGAATGGTTTGAACACATCTTTCCATGAATCTGTGCCTCAGTTCTTTCATTTGTAACTCAGTGTTTATTTGTTATCTTAAGATTTAAGACAGATCATTCATTTGCTCAGCATCTCTGTTGAATGACTACGATATGCCAACCCCTGGGCTGAGGGCCGATACACAGAGGTGAGAAACCACAGACTGGGTTCCTGTTCTCGGGGAGTCTGTGGTCTTGTGTGGAACGCAGGCTGTACAGGAGACAAGCATGAGAGCCCCGGTGCACAGTAGGTCCACAGTCATTAGCAGTTTTCCATCCCTCTGATTCTCGGTTTAGTGGTGCTCTCTGTCTGTGGAGCTACAATAGCATACAGGTGAGACTGCTCCAGATAAACTTAACCTAAATCTGTGCTCACAGACCCCCTTTTTAAATTAAGTACCAAGTGAAAGAGGAAGAAGGAGCACAGAGTCAGACCTCAGTACTTGGCCTGGCTCTGCACTTACTTTCTCTGAAATATCCAAACAGTCTTATAATACATCTGGCCACAGTTTCTCCCTCTGTTTCGTAGGTAGTTCAAATAGATAAGCTCCCAGGTCCCTTCCAGGGAAGGACGCTGGAACCCGGCAGTTATTTTATAACTCCTGCCAGTAGCACAAAAACTATAAATCCCTCAAAAGCCATTATTTAAGGGAGGCATTTAGAACAGTCATTTTCCATTTGATGACAGGAGGAGAAAATAGGTCATGGAAATGTGGCTGTGTTCCAGGAATCCACTTTACCTGCGCCTGAGCCTACTTCTTGGCCTGGGGAATTGGCCTTTGAAGAGAACTTTGGCAAACTCAATGGCTTAAACACTTAGGCTGCTTGTTGAAAGGCATTTTCAAAATTATTCTTTTCCATTTTAAAAGCAGTGAACTTCAAAGGAGGTTTATTTATTTATTTATTTGCATTACGTTCCCTCTTCCCTGCCTTATTTTTTCCTCCTCTACTGCCTGGCTGGACTGACTCGGCACCTGCCGTGGTCCTGGGAGCCAGCACACCTGAGTTGCCACCATAGCTCTGCCTTCTGCAATATCTTGGGGAAACCACATGTCCTCCCTGGGAATCTGATTCTGCTTTGATGGAATAAGGAGAGGGTGAGTTTGGCAAGAGAGTAGCAAAGGTCCCCATACTTTGTGTGGATTACCTCATTTAATTTGCACCTAACCTGATGGAGTCAGTCCTGTTATTATCTCCACTATACAAACACTCCTTTTGCTTCTGGAGCTGAGGGAGTCTAGGGATGACAGGGTCTGAGCACATATTTCTCTTACATGATGAAGAGCTTCATTTTTTTTCCACTTGGGAGAAGACATGGAGCAAGAATCAGGGTATCTACAGTAAATATTCTCGTATAAATGATAGGCATTTTATACATCAGATGTTTGTTGATAACTTCTCAGCACTATTCCAGAAGGAACATCTGTTCCTAACATGAACTTTTCACGTGTAGGATTTCTAAATGCAAGCAAAAGAAGGCCAGTGTCTCCATGGGGGACAGTGACGTTGTGGAGGTCAAGAGAGAAGACCTGGGAATTTCTTGGCTTTCTGTCCTGCAGACTTGCATCTTTCCTCTGGCTTATTTTTAAGTTCTGAGTGGACTTCTTGTCACAGCCAGCTTCCAAGAGAGCCCCCCCTGTTGATACCTCCCATCTGATCCTCAATTCTATCCACGTGCTGATGCAGTCTTCTCCCACGCTAACGTGTGCAGCTAAGAGGGCAGGGCGGAAATGACAGAGCTGAGCTTCTGAGCGTGCGTCATAAAGACGTGGTAGCTTCCTCCTCCTTCTCTTGGGTCATTTGCTCTGGGAAAAACCAACTGTCATGTCATGAGGACACTCAAGCAGTCCTGTGGATGGCTGCACAGGGAAACACTAAGGCCCCCTGCCAACAGCCAGCACTACCTCACCAGACGCAGGAGTAACCATTCTGGGCATGAGTCCTCCAGCCTCGAGATGACTGTAGCTCTAACTGACATTTTGACTGCAACTTCATGAGAGACCCCGGACCAGAAAATCAAGCTAGGTCACTTTATAATTCTGGGTCTGCAGAAACTATGAGATAATAATTGTTTCTTGTTTTTAATTGCTGAAACTTTAGGTAATTTGTTACACAGTGTAGGTGCCAAATACAGTCCTCTTTGCTATAGTGCTGTGGAAAAGACACTAAAGGATTTCTATACAGAAGACGAAAGCTAATCTCACCTCTCTGTCTCTTACTTGTGGACACTTTTAACCTGCCTAGGCTTCTCATTCCTTCTTTCTCTCTTTCTTTTTTTTTAATTTCAAAATATTAAAGGGGTACACATGTTTTTGGTTACATGGATCGCTTTTGTAATGCTTGAGTCGTGGCTATAAGTGTGCCCGTCACCCAGATAGTGTTCATTGTACCCCTTAGGTTGGTTTCTGTCCCCTCCCCTGCTTGATTTCTACTGAGTTTTACTTCCCTCTGGGCATATGTTTCCTTCTCTTTAATCTACAGACAACGATCATCTCCACTTTGAAAAGTAGATTGGTGGGTGAAATTGTGGGTCATATTATTAAAGAATTCCTACTCATTTTTGTGATTTTTAAGACTACAAAGTTATAATTCTTTTTTTAATGTAGTATTTATACATTTAAATGTAATTTATATTAATTATAAAATTTATGGGCAGTGCAAAAAAGAATGAAGGAGAAAATGGGGCAGTGTCATTATTTTTCTAACATCTTGTATCTCAGTGACTGTACTAGAATGGCCTGAAACATAACTCATTTCTCTATTTTCCTGCCCATCCGTTCACCCAGCCATCCACAGTCCATCCTTTCACCAAATATTTTTGGACACTTACTTATGTGTGGCACTGTTAGGGACGTAGGGAATACAGTGATGAATAGCACGTAGTCTCTGCCTCTGGAAGAGCAGTGTCTGTAGTGACAGTGAAGGAGGAGTCATGAGAAGATAAGTCAGCATGTCCATAGGCAAATTAGCTTCTCCAGCTGATGAAGGAGTTAGTTGCCTTTGTACTAAACACTCAAACCGCTGTGTTCCTCTGGTTCCCTGTGATTTCTCGCCATTCAGGTTTGCTCTTAGGCCGTCCTGCTGCATCGAGGGATCGGGCCTCTGCTCTCAGTGTCCCCAGATGATCAGAATCCACAGCTTCCTTTTTATCCTGCAAGACCTTCTCCATGTTTGGGATTTTTGACCAAACATCTTCTTGCTCTCCTAATAATCCCTCTTTAATTTATTAGAATCCCCAAACTACCCATTCAATAACGATATGGGATATGCAACAAGAAGTATGTCAGCCAAGGTTCTTGATAGCAAACATGAACACACTGTGCTCATCTTAAGAAGGGAATGGATTGGAAGGACTTGAGGGAAATCACTGAGTTAGTGAGGTGCTAGAGATTCCCTTCAGAACCGAGCAGAAGCTGTGGGAGTCCTTGAAGCTAAGGGCGGGGTCCATAGTCAATCAGGGTCTCTTCAGGGGATGAACAGTGCCCTGTGCTATTCTGAGCCCCCTTTGTAGAACCAGTGGAGTGAAGTGGTCCAGAGAGCAAGCCCTGGAGCCAGACTGCCTGGGTTCGGATCCCAGCACGCCAAGTATTAGTTTTGTGATATTTGTCAAATTACTTAAACTTTATGAACCTCAGTTTCAGTATTTATGCAGTGGAGATAATAGTTCCAATTAATCAGGTGAGATGTAAATTAAATTAGACCCTGCATAAAGTATAGCACAGTGTCTAGCACATAGAAAGCACTCAATAAATGTCACTGTTACCTCATCCCTTCAAGATTGAAAACAATTGATTGGCTAAGCCTAACTGAACTGCTAATGAGCTCTTGCTGAGAAGAGAAAGAGGTTCTTTGGTGTCCTGTGTCTTAAAGATCTTGAAACACAGCAATAGGAACACAAACAACCAGATTAAAAAAATGGGGCAAAGATCTTAGCAGACACTTTACCAAAGAAGATATACAGATGGCAAATAAGCACATGAAAAGAGGGGAAATGCAAATGACGGCAACAGTGAGATGCCTCTACACACCTGTTAGAATGACCAAAACCCAGAACACTGACAACACCAAATGCTGGCAAAGATGTGGAGAAATAGGAACGCCCCCTGTTCATTGCCAGTGGGGATGCTAATCAGTACAACTGCTTTGGAAGACAATTTGGCCATTCTTTACAAAACTCTTCCATGAAATCCAGCAGTTGTGCTCTTTGGTATTTACTAAAAGCATCTGAAAATGTACGTCCACACAAAAACTTTCAAATGCATGTTTGAAAGTAGCTTTATTCATAACTGCCAAAACTTGGAAGCAGCCAAGATGTCATTCAGTAGCTAATTAGATAAATAAACTGTAGAGCATCCAGACAATGAAATATTTTTCAGGACTAAAAAGAAATGAGCTATCAAGCCAGGAAAGGATGTGGAGGAAACTTAAATGCATATCACTAAGTGAGAGAAGCCAGCCTGAAAAGGCTGTGGACTGTGTGATTCCAACTATTAGACATTCTGGGAAAGCAAAGCCATGGAGACGGTATAAAGATCAGTAGTTATCAAGAGCAATGAAGAGGCAGAACGCGGGAATTTTAGGGCTGTGAAATTACTCTGTATGATACTATAATGGTGAGTATACATCATTATATATTTGTCCAAACCCATAGATTTTACAACACCTGTGTACATCCTATGGGTTAAGCCCATAGAATGCATAACATCTAGGGTTCAATCCGGAATGAATCCTAATGTAAACTGCGGACTTTGGGTGGTAATGACGTGTCAGTGTGGGTTCATCAGTTGTAACACATGTACCACTCCAGTAGGGGGCGTTGATAGTGGGGGACGTTGATAGTAGGGGACAGGGCATGTATGAAATATCTCTGTACCTTCTTCTCAATTTTGCTGTGAACCTAAAACTACTCTAAAAATATAATCTTTTAAAAAATCTGAGATTTCTCTGCAACTTAAATAGGCCATTGGCTTCTAATGTGCTTAGCACAGTTTGAATCCTGAAGGTGGTCTTGGCCCTGAACGACTCCCCCAACTGCTTCCGTAGTTTCTGCTCAGAGGACCTGGCCCATCCTGTTGCTTCCTGTCCCCTCCCCGCATAGGCAGCCACTCTCATCCCTTACCCATTTGACAGCCCTGGGCTCCATCCGCTGGCTCTCAGAGCCTTCTCTGCTCCTGTAGGCTCCTCTCTCCAAAATGTTCCTTTATCTACCTCCTTGCCCCTTGGAGCCCAGGTTTAATCTAGGCCAGCCATCATCCCTTTGTGGCACTTTGGAGCAAGTCTGGGTCTCCAGCATGAGCTCTCTTGATGGCCCTGCACTTGCCTTTTATTCCACTTCATACAATTGTAATGAGTTAATTATTTATGTGAGAAGCATTTGAATGCTTTCTCTCACTTATTCGTCAATTCTTGTTCTTCATGTATTCTTAGTTCTTAGCACATATCAGCTATGCAGGTAATAATTTTGTATTGTGAATGAACCTGAGCCTCATGTGGCCTCAATTTATTTACCGTAAACATATTAGATAATTGTTTAAAGGAAATGACAATTGGGCAATACTAATAAAAAAATAGAAGAAATT
Source organism: Avahi laniger (assembly GCA_963575035.1). Taxonomy (NCBI): domain Eukaryota; kingdom Metazoa; phylum Chordata; class Mammalia; order Primates; family Indriidae; genus Avahi; species Avahi laniger. The sequence goes on along the minus strand of CAUYSK010118681.1, from coordinate 41,166 downwards.
TAAATATGCAGTCTCTTGAGAAAAGTTCTTCAAAGATGGTTGTGTAAAAAAGGGTTCTCACCTGGGCACAGTGGCTCACACCTATAAATTTAGCACTTTGGGAGGCCAAGGCAGGAGGACTGCTTGAGGCCAGGATTTCAACACCAGCCTGAGCAACATAGCGAGACCCTGCCTCTACAAAAAATTAAAAAAAAAAAATGGAGGAGTTCCTTCTTAAAGTGTAGGAAATCATCTTTAAAATCTTGGTTTTCTCTCTGCTTATCTCAGTAATCTCCACATGGACAGCAACTGCCTCCCAAGAACTTTCTCTCTGATACCCCCAAAGAAACAGAAATAAAGAACCATCTTATGTGATCATGAAATTGTATTTCATAATATAATAGATTAGTTTCATTAAATTATTATATGGATGAAATGAGGAATTGGCTCATGTGATTATGGAGGCCGACAAGTCCCAAGGTCCATGGTTGGCAGGCTGGGGACCTGGGAGAGCCCATGGTGTGATTCTAGCACAAATGCTGCTGACTTGAGTCCCAGGAGGAGCCAGTGTTTTAGTCTGAGTCCAAATGCTGGAAATAACTGATGTCCCAGTGGGAAGGCAGGCAGACAGGAGTTTGCCCTTACACTCATGGGGTCAGCCTTTTTAGTCTGTTCAGGCCTTGGACTGATTCAGTGTGACTCTCCCACATTAGGGAGGGCAGTCTGATTTACTCATGTACCAATTCAAACATTAATCTCATCTGAAAACACCCTCACAGTCCCACCAAGAATGTTTGACCAAACATCTGGGTACCCTATGGCCCAGGCAAGTTGACCCAGAAAATGAACCTTTGTGCTTTCCAAAAGCAACCCTGACACCCAGCTGAGGGCCTGCCCTCCTTTTCTCCCCTCCATTTCCACTTTCTGCTCTTTGCCATAGAGCTTCTCTGCTTTCTTATTTTTTTCTTAGATTAGTTTTAGACCTTGACTCAGCTCACCAAGTTAGATCCTAGGAGTAGAACGCAAGGACAAGGCTCTCTCACCTTTAGGAAGTGTGGAGAAAGGGTGGCTTGGTGACTCAAAGGCCTCAGTCACTTAGATTATAGTTGGTTCTGTGACTGCTGATATTCGGGATGACTTCCCCAGAACTCTCTCCCTTTACCTTGTTTTTGTCTTCATATAACCTTAATATTACCTGACAGTATCATGTTTCTTTGTTGCTATCATTGTTGTCTGTCTCCACAGCAAGGGGATTTCATGCGTCATGTGTCAGTTGTGTTTGCTCCACTGTTCCCAGTGCCTCGAGCAGCGCTTTCCCATAGTCAGTGCTTAGTAAATACTTGCTCAGTGAATTAATTTGATGAATGAAAATTTTGAAAATTGTCTTGGGTTAACTAATTAGCAGTTTTATTTGTGTGAGTGCTGCATTCTAGGTTTGGTATAACATTTTGGAACATCACAGGGTGTCTTTTGTTATTTGCTTTTTATTTCCTGTTTTTGTTCCTCTTGGTAAAAGACTCAGGTACTTGAGCACACCCCGTATAATACTGATTTAACAAGTTGAGATTATGTTTTCTTTGGCTCCTTTTTGGAGAACTTTGGAACTAGTATGATCTAGTAAAAAAAAAAAAAAACAACAAACAAACAAAAAGAGAAAGAAAGACAAAATATTTCAATTGTATAGACTAGATTTAAATTTCTGTCTCAATTATTAATACTTATTTTTAGACATTAGTTTTCTATTCTGTTTTGGGGGTTTGACACCACCTACTTCACCCAGATGTGATAAGAATGGAGATGTTTATGGCCTGGCACTAGGGTGGATCGTGGATCGTATCTCTCCTCTACACACAGCTCCACAAACAATCCTGTCTGGAGGTAGGACTTACTGAGTCGTTATAGTCCACTTAATGCAAACTATAGGGTGATCCCTGACTCAATCAGCAGGAGAAACTGCAATGGGGCCATAAGCCACTAACTTAATTCAAGGTAAACCATCCTCACACGCAAGGATGAGGAGATGCAGGCATGTTCTCCTGAAAACCATCATGTGATGCTGTCCTTTCCAATTTGTCAGTGGCATCACATTAAAATCGATCCATTTCTCAAACTTCATTGCTCTTCTTGTCTTATCAAATTACAGACCCAGCTAGAGCCCATCAGCCCTTCCCCCTTGGAGTGGGAATTCCCTGGCACAGCCAGGCTATTTGATACAATATGGTTTGCTTGGGATTCATTACTCCGGGGACTTGGTGAATTGAAGATCTATTACTTTTTACATTCTGCTCTCTGTGGAGTGCCTGCCATGATGTCCTGGCTACTCTCCAGTATCTTTTTGATTGTTTTTATATTCCTCTCTTTCTCTCTTTTTATTTGCTTGGTTTTATTTTCCTCAGTGTCTGGCGGTCGAGGTCAGGTTGAAATAATATAGTGGATAAAGTATCAATTCAAGATCTGAAAGGTAGAGCCTAAGTCCCAAATACATCCAATCACTTGACATTTTTAAACCTGTGGAAAGGGGGTGATAAGTAGCGTCCACGTCAAGAGATGTTGTGTGTGCTGGCATGCAGCGGATGCTCAGTAAATACATGATAAGCAAATGAAATATGAAATGCAGACACACACACAACCACACACACACATTGTGCCCATAAAGAGATGTTCAACCATCAAGATTTTTTATAATTCCCTTATTCTTCTTCATATTACATTTTATTTTTTCCAAACTGAAGACAGTAGCCTAAGAAAAGCTGAATTCTGGTCCTGTTTGCATGTACCATGGAGAAGTCATGTGATATTTTAAGACCCCCACTTTCTCATTTGTAAAACTGGGGGAGGAGAAAACTGAGTGATCTTTTGTATCCTTTGCCTACTGGGTAAGGACTTATCTATCTAACCTGATATATAAAATCTTTAACTGACTCCAGTCTACGTGTGTGTGTGTGTGTGTGTGTGTGTGTGTGTGTGTGTGTGTGTGTGTATAACTTCCTAGCACCTTTCTTTTTTTCCCTTTACTCTCTCCTCCCTTCCAAACTTCTTTTCTTCCCCCTCTGCTTTGCTGGATGGATAATTACTTATTTAGTGTTTGCTCTGTGGTACAGGCACTGTTTTCGGTAGTGAATAAAGCAACCAGACAGACAAAAATCCTTTGTCTCATGAAATGAATGTGCCAGTGAGAGGAAATAATTAAAAATAAATAAGTAAATAGTGTTCCAGGCTGTATTCAATGTGATGTATTAAGTTCTTTATATAATAATGATGATGGATGGAAGAGAAGATTCCCAGTTTGATCTTAATCCAATAAAGTACCTCCATTCAAAGTGTTAGCGTTCCACTCTTTCCCAACAGATGCCCTAAAGTTCACAAAAGAGACTTGATGTGTGAATTCAACTTGCCTTATAATTCTGCAAACTGCATTAAAAAGTTTCAGTTCTGATTTTCAGCCTTTTCTTTCCTTTGACTACAAGAAGTAAGACATTCTTTTAGGGTTACCACATAAGCACTCTTGTTCTGTCATCAGAGCTGAGTTGATATGACAGGCCGAACCCCAGGTCTTGTTATTTTTTCTAAAATCTCCCCAATATGGTAAGGAGTATCCATCCTACTCATTGTCCTTGTAGTTAACACTAATATTACAACCACGTGAAGCAGCAACTCGGTCCTCCGAGGTGCTTGTTGAAATAGATGCTTCGTCAGCTGGGGCTGGAGGGTCTATGATGGCATTACTTACACATCTGGGCCTGGGTACTGGGTGCTAGCAGTTCCTTTCTTTCTTTATGGTCTGTATTCAGTATTCTATTCCAGGCTTCCTTGCAGTGTGTCAGGGGATTTCCCAAAGAGCAGAGGCAGAAGGCTCCGGAGCTCATACAGTTTCTCTTCTGCCATATTCAATTGCCTAAAGCAGGTCACAGCCAACCCAGTCCAGGGATGAGATTCTACTTTTTGATGAGTTACAAGTAATCATAGCTAGTTTTTTCAATCTGCAAGAGGAGGCCTGCAGTATGAGTGCAGCTTAGAGGTTTGATAGATTTTAATTTGATCTTGCCCTTGTAAAGACATTTTCCATCTATCCTTTCTCAGGAAACATCTCTACAATCTCCCATGTCAAGAAAAATCTTGAGCAAAGTGTCTGGTTATCTAGGTTTGTGTTCCGGCCCCAGAACTGATTCGTGTTACCTTGTGATGATACTAATGATCGTGATTCTGGTGATGGTGGTAATGATGATTTTATTATATATAATTTGTATAAAATGGATTATCAATAATTTTGTGTATATTATTATAGACATTTAACTAAATTCTAATTTTACCTTTTTGGACCTTACTTGTATTTTCTGTGAAATACAGAGACCATATTCTACTTTCATCCTGGGTAGTTGTCACTATATTGCACCTATTTCTCTCCCCAATAGCACCTAGCCTTTTATCTAGGTGAACAGCCTCTTGCATGTGTGTTCTTGGCTGAAAGTAAACCCAGGTATATACCCTCTTCCATGGTGGCTTAAGGGTCCCTGGAAGAGGCATTTATTTACCAGAGCATAGCCAAGGGTTGAGCTGGTGACTAAATATGGCCAGAAAGGCACCTGTCTCCTAGGACTTTAAGTCTTGAGTGGGATGGGTCAACATTATAGTTCCTGCAGCCCAGTGGTGGGAACCTGGTGAGCTTGTCAAAGAGTTCTCACTGCTGAGACTGTCAAGGGCATTCTGATAGCTTTTAATTCTTTACCTTGTCTCCACCCTGCCTTCCCTACAGTCCTTACACCTTCTCCAGTTCTCAAATGGGTGCCGTCTTACGTAGGTAAACCAGCATTAGTTTTCACATCCCAGGAACCATGACAGATACAGTTATCCATTAAATGAATTTAGAAGTACCTGGGGTGATGGAAAGTACTTGACTACTGGAGCCAAGAACTGGGTGAGTCCCAGGCCTACCTTTTGTTCTTTCATTATAACATCAGACAATCAAGTGTTCTGGGTGCCGCTTTCCTCATCAGTCACATGGGGCACAATAATACACACCCAGCGGAAGAATTAGGGTTAGAGAGTGGTGGTGAAGTGCCTGGGAGAGCTTCAGGCACACAGTGGGAGCTTGGACTAAAGTGGACAGCTCTTCCCCTTCCTGTTACCATGCATCTTCCCTGTTCACAGAATCTGGAGGATCCCTCGACTACTCCAGCTGAAGGGAAGCTCAGCAAGTCCCCTCTGCCCAGGTTGTGCCCTGCAATGTTGTGTGGGTCAGCATGTGAAGCCGTTCCCCGCAGTTCCAGGATGAGTCGGGTGCTGGTGACTCAGTGAGGACGATTGACGTCACGCGGGGTGGTGGAATGAGCATGGGGTTTAGGATATGGTGGGTCTCGTCTCATGCCCTGTGGCTCCATACGTAATTCTTTACTTAACCCTCAAACCTCGTTTCTTGTTCTATGTTCTGTGATTCCCCTCCTACCGACCACATAGGGCCGTTATGAAATGGTAAGTGCTGATTTACGTGAAAGGACTTTGTGACCTGGAAGAATGTGAGCTTTGCACTGGAGTCTCCACAGAGATTCCCAAGGATGCAAGCACTGACACCTTTGCCTTGGACGGCTCCCTGTGGATAAATGAAGGCCTTCAAGTGGACAGGAAATAATCCAATTCTCATGAAAGTTAATTGACAGCTGTGTTTTCTAAAGGCCAATGACCTGGTGAATGGTGTCCTGAGACAAGTGAATGTGATGACCCACTTGTTTTTTTGGGTATCAGAAGTTTTTTTCAGGTATCAAACAGAAGTCACATCTGTCACTGCTAACCTGTTTGCATAGTGACCTCTTCTACCCCACCCACAAGGTCACCATGGCAATTATAAGGCCTGAAGACCATCCCATTGAAAGATAGGAAATGTTAATGAGTAAAATGCAACTCTCAAGAAACCTGGTTTTAGTCATTGCTGCATTTTATTAAATGGCCAGACCAGTCTTTGGTTGGGACCACTCTGTGCCAGTCACCATGCCCACATGATGTCCTAGCACACTGGCCTGTCTTTAGTAGGAATCCTGTTAGGTTGGTTTTGCCAAAGTCTCCTTATTCCTGGAGTTTCCTCCTAGTTATTTTCCATCCACTGACTTCTATGTTGCTCTTTGGATATAAATTCCCACTTGTGCCTGCTGTATTCAGAATTGAGCCTGCTTTTATATTGAGGCATCTTTTCCCCTATTGCAATAGTGTGAAATAAAAATTTATTTTAACACTTTAACTACTTTCTAGCTCTTGTTTTTCTTTGACAGAGCTCAGGAGTAACATTTGAACTTAACTTGTAGATGTGTTAATAGGAGGAATCAGCATTTAGCTGGTATTTGAGGGCACTCATATTATACCTCCTTTTACTATCTTTTATTGTATTTTCTGACTCTGTCCCACATGTTTGCTAAGAAATCAGAGTTCCGAGAACTCTCAGAGAGTCCATGAGGACACGGCCCTCCAGTAGGCCATCCTAGATGAGAGGTATGGAATTCTAGGAGCTCCTTCTTGCTTGAGAGCCCCTTGAGTAATAATCATAAAAATGTGTTATAATAAAACTTTGCATTTAAATTGCCTCTTATTCTTAGCATGTCAAAGTGCTTTACAAACACGAATTGCTAGAAACCTTTTAGGCTAATTAAAATGAGCAGGTTTCCCAGACAAAGAAGGTGACTGTTTTTGTACTTTTGAATTTTTTTTTACAGGTGAGCGAATTGAAGCACAAATAAGTTCTTTGACTAGTCAAACAGAAATATTCTGAGAACAGGTGAATTCAGCATTAGCACACCAGCCACGTTGCTCAATTTCATTGCTCTTCAGAATAATAGTGATGATAATGCAGTGATTCATGAATACTGGTATTCACGATAAGAGTATTTGCAGTACCATTTATTGAATGACTGCTATATGTCATGCGTCATGCCTGGCACTTGGTTTGCAGTCATGCATTGTTTTCTCACAATGCTGCCGTAAGGTAGGTTTTATCTTCACTTTTCAGCGCTGGCAACTCAGGTTCAAAGCAGTGAAGCAACTTGTCACAGGTCCCACAGCCAGGAAATCACAGAGCTGGGATTTTAACCCAGAGTTTCTTTTTTTTATTGCTGTGTCTATATTCTTCTTCTCTATCAATATCATTACCAAACTTTATTACTTTTTTCTTCTCTATTTCTAAACTCCTGAAGAAAGTGACATGCCCACCAGAAATAGAAGCTGCTGACTTGGAGAGGGAGTTCCATGATGACAGTTAGAGGAGATGAAATCAGACTATTCGTGGAGGTGTAGAGGTCAGAGAATGAGGGCCGTGAGAAACAAGCCAAGGCATATGGACTTTATTCTCTTTGCATAAGTCATCCATTTATCGATATTAATTTGCAGCTCTCAGAGGTCCAAGGGGCAAAGGCAGGAAAACTTCCGTTCTCTGAGAGTATAATATGAGCAGACACTGTAGTAAATAATTTAGCAAATTTTGTTCCCACAACAGCCCTATGAGGTAGGTTCTCATCTCTGTTTTGCAGAATAAGAAATTAAAACTCAGAGAGATTAAAGTATTTGTTTGAGGTTGCATAGTCCTTAAAAAATGTCACCAGTTCATTTAACTTCAAGATCTGTTCCTGCCATTCCCACACATTTGAAAAGTCACATTCTAATAGGATTTTATGGCCAAATCAGTCTGAATCAAATATGCCCACCTATGTTGACATGCTACGCAAGGACATTCTGTTTAATGCGGACACATGGTTGCAAATTCGTGCCGTAGAGTCTTTGATTCCACGAGGAGGTCTCTGGGGACACAGACTCGACTGTCATTATCTTTCACAGAAGGCTGTACTCCGAGTATAGTGTCCACTGGCATAACAAGCAGACACGTTGATCCCTGCTGCCTGACTCAAATGAATACATTTCTACAAATATTTCTATAGCGTATGCCACTTCGCCATATCACATTACCATCAGTCCCCTCATATCACAGCGACAATGCATATCACATAAAAAACAGTTCAGGGGCATTTCCCAGAGAATTGGAAGAAGTGGCAATACAAGTGTGATCTTTTCATCAGTTCATGTGCACTGGCCCAACTGAGTTATTCCCAATGAATAACTTCTCTTGTGGATCCATGTTCTCTTGTCTATGTCCACTAAGGGCATTGCTTAGTCTCATGTTCACCCTCCCCAATACCCAGTTATCACATGTAAAGTAAGCATTAAATCGCATGCTCCCTGTATATCATGTTGCATAAAGATGAAGGATCTTGATTCCGTCTCTTTGGCAAAACACTGTTATTACAAAGTGGGACTATAAGAGCCTTCCTAGCACAATGGAGCATGCAGGTTGTCACAGATGGTATAGTTGGAAGGCCAGGAAATGCGGGACGGTAGAAAGCTGAAATAGCCCTGGTCAAAAAGGCAGTAGTGAGAACAAGGTGATTTTAAAATATCTGCTGAATCCAGACCTCCCATCTTAAGCTGGATGACTGGAACTGCTTGCTTCAAGTCCCTTGAGAAGATTTGACGTCTCCCCTACAATTTTTAAATGAAGTGTGACATGACAAAAACTGCAATTTAGAGAGATCATTTTGAGAGCAGACCAGAGGGCAGTTTATGACCTTCAAATATATATTTTGATTCATTTGTGTCTCAATTTTCTTAGAAATGTTTATTGTAGACCTAAATTTTAGAGAATATTGAGGCCTGCTGAGATAATGAAATTGAAAATACATGAAGAGTTCTAAAACTCTATACATAAACTATTTATAGGTATTGCTATTGTATTTGATAAGTAATGTTAGTAAAGTTATCATTGTAGTATAATTTAATACAACAGTGGTACTACATCACAAAGCAGTACATGCATGGACATGCCAACATTCATAGCTTCAGTTTTCTCATCAGTAAAATGAGAATAACATTCCAAGCTTCATGATTGGTTAGGGTGTCAGTGAGACAATGTGTACTGAGATACCAAGTATGGATCCTCGTGCATGGCTTCAGCCACACTTGGAAGATTGAAAGTTTCACGTCCTCTGACAGAAGGAGCAGGTATTGTACCAGAGGAACCTTGTCACCAGTGGCAGGTGGGAGGAACTGCTCAGAACATCACATTGCCATGTCTGGGAGCTGAGAGGTGTCCAGTTTGATTGTTGTCACTCTTTAGTAGGGGTGCAATACTGGCACAGACCCCCATCTACTTGAACTCTGTGTGTGCTTCATATCAACTTGACTGGTATCCCTGTTTCATATGCAGTTAATAGGTTCAGGGGTAATTAGTTTTCAACTGTTAATGCAGTGTCCTAAGATGACAGTAGACAATAAATGGCATAGCCTGGTTGTGGAGAGCTTTGAATGCCATCTCCAAAGAGAACTGTGACATGGAGTCAGACACTCCTGACTTGGAATCCTAGCTTCTTCTGCTTATTAGCTGTGTAACTGGGGCCAATAAATTGCTTGTGTGAGCTTCAGCTTCCTCATCTATAAAATAATGGAAATACTTGTGTCTACCTTGATTTTGAAAAACAGAGAGCAGAGTCATGGACAGAGCAAATGCTCTAATGCTCAATATATATCACCTTTTTATTTTGATTTTTTTAGCTTTCCTGATTATTCTCACTCCCAAGGAAAAGGAAAGCTCAGAATTGAATAAATTGAAGAGATTCAGAAACAACGTTAGATTCATATTTAGACAGCAATTGATTTTTTTCTTGGTTAAGAAAAATTATACATCTGCTTCTAAAATATGAAGAGTGGTGATTATGATTCATGCACACATGATTCATAGAGAAAGCCGGGGCTAAAACACAGCTAAACTAATAATATTTTGTCCTTGTGGCTAAAGCTTGTCTAAGCTTAGAATGTGTACCCAGAGTTAGAGCAAGAATCCCAAGGGCAATATTAATGCTGCTTTGATTTGGTCATAGTGGCATAAGCAGAAAAAATGATTGTTTCCCCATAGGCCCCTCGCCAAGGTGGGTGCATTTGTGTCATGTGCAGCTGCGCCCTTCTCTTCACCCACTTAATTTCCATGTGTGGTTGATTTCTGGTAACAGTGCTCAGAGCCAGGCTCCATCCTCTCTGCTCTGGACCATCTCAACAGCACCTAACTAGTGTGCCGACCTCCAACATCTCTCTCTTCAGCAAACCCATTTTCTCTCTTTCTGCTAGGATGGGACTCTTAAATCACTGGCCGGAAGTCAACTGGGTAGCTGAGAAGAAAAGTCGTATACTTGGGCATAAAGGAGATTTGGGAAGGATCCTAGATCTGTCATTTTCTCACTGGGTGATCCTTAGCCACTTGACCTTGCTGAGCATGAATTTCATCATCTGTGAAATAGAAATTATGTCTCTTAAATAGTCTTTATGAGGATTAAAGATATATATAAAATACCTTACACAATTTGTCAAAATAATAGGTGATCAATAAATCGTGTTATTCTTCAACGCTCTTTGTTGAGGGAAAAATCAGATCTAATTTTATTCTGACCTTCTAGTTCCTCCGTGTTTGTCCTCCACCCTTTGCTATCTATCTGTATATAGCAGGCCCTCCTGCCTCCTGCCTCACTGTTCTGACTTTGTCTTTTATGCACCAGAGTCCTTCAGGAACTGATTTTGAAAGGATACCATTCCATTGCTGTTCCTTCCTGTGCATATTGTGGTTGGGTGCCTGGACTGTTGTACAAATATCAGGGTTTCCTTCACCTTCCAACACATTGATGCAAGGAGAGCCACAGATCTCTGCTATTGTGCCTAATTTATGGATATTCATCAAGAATGTACCATGTGCTCACAATGTGCACTGTTTGAGGTATTGTCGTGGTAGATGTGGATCTGAATCAGCTGTGGTCATTGACCTTAAAAAGTTCTCATTCTAATAGGAGGTGAGAAGGCAAAACTAACCCACCCATAAATATATACCAAACAGAATGAGAAAGGTACCAAGGTAGGTTGGGGAAGAAAAGTTAAAGAAGGAAGAGAACACATCTGGTCTGGAGGACATACTCAACGACTGCAGGGAAGGCCATGATACCAGAGACTGTTGGTGGGGAACAGGTGCGGTTTCAGCAGACAGCTTGGAGCAGCAGAGACCATGTAGGCTTTGGATCCAGAGTGTGGGAATTTGAATACCAGCCCTGCTCCTTACCAGCAGGTCCTTCTACCTGGATAGCCTTTTCATGTGGTCTAAGGCCTGCTCCTTCTTATCATTCAGGGCTACATCCAGATGTCATGTCCTGGGAGATTCCTTCGCTGAATGAACACTCTTTCTGAAAGAACCTTATATCTCTGTGCCTACGACAATCAGTCTTAATATCAGACACTTTTGGAGGCTAATAGGCTCTCTGCTTTTGCCCTAAATTTGTTTACATGTGTACCTCTTCCCCCAAAAAGGGAGAAGAAACCTACACCCACCCCAGGGATCATTCTGATTGGCATTAGCCAATTATGTTGGTCTCCTTCCCAGTGGATAGTTTAGGGGAGGACATATGTCTCACTTCTGGTCAGTGAACTATGATGGGACATCATTGGGTATCGTTGGGTATCTCTGGGAAGAATTATTTTTCCTCCCAAGAGAGGCTCTATTAGGAGTGGTCTCTTCCCTGGAGGGTGTGTCTTCTCCTTCTGGACTTTGTGTCAGTATGAGTCTGGACTGTCTTTAGCCATCTGCAAACCTAAAGGGATGTAGCCTTTGCTAAAGCTATATCCTGAAAGCCACAGAATGGAAAGATGTGAGGATCCCAAGTCCCTCATGACAACAGTGATCCAGGATGTGACATCATCTTAAACTTTCAGTTTTCGGGGGCTGGAAGGGATCGTATGTTTCTCTATTGTTTAAGTCAGGGATAAGAAAACTTTTTCTGTAAAGGGCTAGATAGAACATATTTTAGCTTTGTAGGGCATATGATCTGTTGGAAGTACTTGAAGCTGCCACTGTAACATTAAAGTGGCCATAAAGAAGATGTGAACACTGGATGTGGTTGAATTCCAATAAAATTTTATTTACAAAAATGCATGCCAGGTCAGGCCCATGGGCCACAGTTTGTGGAGCACTGGTTTAAGCCATTTGAATCAGAATTATCTCTTTCTTTCGGGTGGAACCATGTCCACTAATATATTCTATCTTCCTTTACCATGATTTATTTATATAAGAACCATATTATAAGAAATTAATTATTAATATTTACTTGTAATTTAGTCTCGCTGTCACTAGAGTGTAAGTCCCAAGATGCCAGGGACATGTTTTCTCTTGCCTGGTACAGAAGAGGAGTTTCATGAGTGTGTGAGTTAGTTAATGAATGAACTGGGAACCCAGCTAATCTCTTTGAGTTTATAAGTTTTGTTCAGTTTTATTTTCCCCATTTTTAATGGTTAATGACATTATTAATTGAATTGAACATAAATTCTGATTTACACCCATCGTCCCTACATAAATTTCATAAAGCCTCTGCCTCCCCCTTTTACTCTCAAAAGTATCCTGATTTGGAGAATAAATTATGTGATCACTCTAACAATAGCAGCTATGTACAGAGCCTTACTCTGTGTGGGGCATGGTGTTAAGCTCATTTGATCCATTATTTTATTTATTCCCTGGAGAAATCTTGTGAGCTAGGGGAAGTTATCCCCATTTTAGGGAGAAGAACCTGAGGCTCAGAGAGGTGAAATAACCTGTCCATGGACACACAGCTGATAGCAGAGCTGACATGTTTGACTCCAAAAAACATGGTCCTAACCATTGTACTCTGGTAGATTTTATTTCCAAATGCCTGTCATGATATTTCCCGTCTCATCCTACCTGCTCTTTCACAAGTTGACTTTATCACTCCTCCATTGGAAGGCAGAGTCTCTTTTCCCCTCTCCTTGAATCTGGACAAGCTCTGTCATCTGGCTTGAACAATGGACCGAGGAAGAAGTGATGTTGTTTAGTTTCCAAGTTCGAGCCTTAAGAGATTCACAGCTTTCACCGTGACCTCGTGGGACATTGTCTCTTGGAAGCCAGCACCATCTTGAACTCTTGACTCCCCAGCAGGAGAGGCCGTGGTGAAGAAAGCACATTCTAGCCACAGCTGAGAGCTCCCAGCTGGACCCAGAGTTGCCCAGCTGAGTTCTGCTCAAATTTCTGATCCATAGAATTGGAAGCAAGCAGAATAGTTGTTGCTTTAAGCCACTGAGTTTCAGAGTGATTTTATGCACTTAAAGTTATTCAAAATGCATACTAAATGCCCTTGCAGTTTTCTTAGCTTTGGTAGAAGTGTATGCCAAGCATCTTACTGGGGATGGCTCATGGTAGGTGATCAGTAAATAGTGGTATCATTATCAATAGAGAGGGCAGTGGAAACGGCATGAACACAGTGAGGTGTTTATGAAAGAGTTGCAGTTAGTTTCAAGGCAAGCTGCCTAAAAGGGTCGGGGGAGACAGGACTGGACTGGAAAGAATGGTGAAGGGAGTGAGTGCCATGTGGGTGAAAAGTTTGCATGAATTTTGCAGTCTATATAGCCCTTCTCTAGAAAGTGCCACCTTGACTGGAATTTCATATTTCTGATATGTGATTAAAGGAATTGGGTATAATAGGAGGGATCTTGCATTAAAAAAACCCCACAAAGCTGGGACGGAAAACCCATTTTGTCCCTCACTTACATATGCCCTAGAATTTATCTTCTCAGGTCTCTGTCAGTTTATTGGTCCATTATGGTAGTTGGAGAGCATTTCTGAAAAGGGCCTTCAAGATATTTAAAAAAAAAAATCCAGCTCTAAATTTTAAAGTACCTAAGAACAAATCTTCTCTCTTGTCGAGATAGCATCTTTGATCTCTACTCCCGACTGGCTAGCAGCATTTCTGTCTCCACTGTCATATTTGTAAGCTAGCGTTTTAACCTGACTTAAGCAGAACACAGTCATCATATTGGATTTGCAAGCAGTCATTAACAAAAAGCTGCCTTTGCTACAAGCTTGTAAGATTACTGTAAAGAAACCAGAGAAGAGGCTCTGAAAGCAAATTAGCATTTCAGAGAAGCAGTTGGAGTTAGTCAGCTTTCTTATTTCTTTTGTCATCAACAAATTGTTGTTTTCTTCCTTTAGGAGCTAAGAAGGTGCAGTTAAAATAGAGTTCATCTTTGAGGCTTGTATTCACTTAGACACCTCCCACATTTTTCTCCATTGTAATAGTGTGGCAGCCACAAGAATAGCAGGAATAATGATGACGATAATAAAAGTCAGTTCAAGAGAGATCTATTGACCACCTATAATATGCCATGCAAGTTTTCTAGGAGATGGGTTTGAGGCGTGAATAGGACATGTTCCTGTCTCTGTGTTACTCATAGACTATAGGAAAATAAATCACAGTGAAATGAGTGCAAGCACAGAGGTACAGATAGTGACAGGTTAGTTAATTTTTTCTGAGGAATAGAAAGTCTTCCCGGACCTCCCAAACTAGATCCAGTGTCCCTTGTATATTCACTTTGTGAACGTAGATATCATAATTCTTGTCTCAGAGGTCAAGGCTCAGAAAATTTAACTTGTGTCTTTGAACTGTGGTTTTTGTTTCAGAATAAAACATAGGAATTGTGTAGAAATCAAAAGCCATATCTCAAAATATCAGTGCCATGGAAGAAACTTTTATTGAAATATACATTTGTAAAATACACATATATGTATATAGTCTTGATGAATTTTCCCAAAGATCCAGTTTAACTAGCAGCTGGGTCAAGAAACAGAACATCACCCAACCCCAGAAACACCATTTGTACCTGTTTCAGACACTGCCCTCACCACCAAAGTTGGTAGTGGCTTCTAGTACCATTGGTTACTTTTGACTGCTTTTGAATAGATTTATACAAATAAGATCAGATAGTGTATATTCTTTTGTACCTGGCTTCTGTCATTCAAACATTATTATGCAATTCATCTCTATTGCTATATAGAAGAGTATTTCATTCTTTTCGTCATGTAGTGTTTCAAAGTATGAATATACCACAAATCATTTACCAGCTCTAATGAGATTTGTGTAATTTCCAGTAATGGAGTATTCCAAAAATGATAACATCATTCTTATACATGTCTTTTCATGCATATGTATATGCATTTCTGCTGAGAATATTTCTAAGAATGGTACGGTTGTGTAATAGGGTATGTGTATGTTGAGTTTGAGTAAATACTGTTAAATAGTTTTCCAAAACAGCCAAACTGTTTACATTTACTCCAGTAATACATAAGAATTTCAGTTATTTCACATCTACCCCCATACTTGGTATTGTCTACGTTTTCATTTTTATCCATTCTGGTCAGTGTGAAATGTTTATCATATTGTAATTTTAATTTGCATTTACCAGAATACAAAGAAAGTTGGGCATCTTTTTATAAGGCTGTTGGTCTTCTGACACAATATTTTGATGTATAATTTGAAGATTAGGTTTCTTTCTTGCAGTGCTTACCGTATTTTATTTATATTCTTCACTTCCTGTGAACTTTTTGATAGTGTAAGCAGAGCCTCATTCCTTTGTGTGGCTTCAGCACCCAGGACAGTGCCTGACCAGTAGTTGGTTGACCTAAGCTCAAGCGGAAGCTGAAGGTCCACATGGAGTACGAGCTGAAGGCAGGGTGGAGAGCCAGGCCAGTCTGTGCTGGTCTCTGTTCTGTCCTCTCTGAAGAGGCTGACTGAGCCTTAGCTCACTCTCCCCTCTCCATTGTGCCAGATTCATTCCAAATGGAATGCTCAGCCAAGCCAATGCCTGGAGCAGTTGTGAACAATGGGCATTCTCTTATGGCCACTGTAGAGACCACACCTTCAAGGACGAGCTGATTTCCCTCGGAGGAGTTTTACCATGCATGAGGAGGCTCTGTCCCCACTCCGTCACCAACTGTATCTCACTGGGCAGGAGCCTTGCTCAGAGTGATATTTATCTTCTCACCATCTACACTTGATGTTTCCTAGTAAGTGCTTATGTCTGAAATTCAGTACCTAAAAAGTATGTGCTTTGGGATCCAGTCCTGCTTCTCATTTACTATATTTGAACTTTGGTCAGAAGGCTTGTGCTTTCTGAGTCTTTTTCATCTGTAATTTTGGAGGAATCTCACCTACCTCAAAGGGCATTGTAAGGATCAAACATATCCACGTGTGTAAAATACTCAGGAGAGTTCTTGGCAACTAGTGAACACTCATTCAATGCCAGTTCTTATTGCCTTTTAATTTTATTTATTTTTATTTATATATAATGGTTGTGCATATTTACGGTAGCTCTTATTATTCACAGTGATACTTGGAGTATGTAATTTTGGAATTAAGTAAAAGATAGTGATGACCATGTGTTTAGTGCACCATGGCTGTGAGATATCTTTGTGACAGACACGTTTCAAAGCAAGAGACAAACCAGTGGAGTGGACTGTGACTAATTGAGCATCTCAAAAGTAAAACGGTAGCAACGACATTGTACTTTGAAAAGCTGTGTGAGAAATAATATTCATAGAATTCAATGTAATGTATGGTTCAAAAAAAAAATGTCATGGCTTCTAATTTTAGAAGGCAAAGGCAAAATGGAATCCTAAAAGTTCTCCTCTCTTTTTAATATTATTTCACCCATCAGTTTATAGAGACAATGACTAAATCTCCAAAAAGTAGGGGCACTACAGTCTAGTGGTACAGAGAGTAGTTGTGGAGTCAGGCATATCTAAGTTTGAATTCTAGTGCTATTGCTGTCTAACCATGAATTCCTGAATAAACGACTTAATCCAACAGAACCACAATTTTCTAATGTAAAAATAGGAGGAGAGCACTGGCAAGTTGTAAATATTCACTGAGATGATGAAATTGTTTAGTCTGATACTTAACACTGAGAAGGAAATTACTTTATCAACAGTAGACTTTAAAACAAAATGGACACCCATTTTGTGTAGATCATTGTTAGAATCTAAGAGAGTACTGATGATATATGCATCTATGTGTCTTTCTCCCTAAATAGAAAGTACAGTCTTTGAGAACAGAAATCATCTTTTTTTAGCTCAGTATCTCTAGTGCTTAGGAGAAGATCTGACATACATTGATGCTTAATAACTGATTTTTGAATGAGTGAATGGACAAAACATAGATCTGACCCTCCTGGAACTTACATAATGCAGATAAAGGGAAAAGTAGACTAAGATGATGATACAAGATAAAAAGTGAGACGATAAAATATAATTATGTACACTATTTTTTTTTCCAGCTATGTTAGAGTGAATAGAATAAAACAAGTGCCAGACATTGTCCAAGCACATTACAGGTATTATGTGTTATGTAAATCACTCGCCCTTAGAAGGCGACTGTATTAATATCTCATTTTGCAAATTAAAGGTTCAGGGAGGTTAGGAAATTTGCCAACGTTGACATAACTAGTGAATGGCAGGTCTGTTTGACTTAAGCGCCTGTGCTCTAACCTCTGTGTTGCACTGCTCCACCATTCTCTTAGTTGTGTACTCTGAAAGGACAGAGAAGGATTTATTTTGTCTTGGGAGATCAAGGGAAAGTGCTGTCTAAATTGCATCTTACAAGCTGAGTTGAATTTTGATATATGGGGGAGGATGAAGGAAGAGACCTTTATAGACTGGGCAAAAGGTTGAAGGCCAAACATGATTCGAGCAAAGGAAGGAAGGGGAGGTTGCCTGAAAGGCTGGAGTGAACCTTGAGACTAGGCAAGTGCATTGAGGCCAAAGCAGAGAGGGCCTTGAAGGCCTTGCTGAACACTTGGACTTTAATTTCTAGACATTGAGAAGCCAGGAGAGATATTTGACAAAAGAGTAATTCTATGAAACCACATTTCAGGAGATGGGCCTAGGGGGATGTGAGGGATTAGAGCAAGTTATTATGTCACTGTCATTCATTCTCTGATGCCAAAGAGTAATAGGATTCCCCTTGGGGCCATAACATTGTGATTAGCTCTTCACACTAATTAACTACCTCTTGCCTCTCTGTGTTCAACCACTTAAAATATTGATGGTCTTCTGCAAAGTCATCTCCAGCTTTGCTCCTTGGGAAGCTTCACGTGAAATAGGAAGAGCAGGGACATAAATTCAAGAGACCTGTGCTCCCACCTATCTCTGCTGCGACCTTGCTGTGTCTGGTGGTATCTCTTCCCCTTCCTGGGTCTCGGTTCCCAGGCTCTGAATTGAGAGAGCAGGCCTGGAAAGTCCCACAGTGGGCAAAGATTCTAGAATTAAATCCTTTGTCTTTGTCACCACTGATAGCCAAATTGGGAACTGTGAGGGAATTGGGATAATGTCAGGGTCAGTTCAACGTTGTGGGAAAGAAGCTGCTATTGGATACCTGCTCTCAGCCAGATGCTGTGTAAGGTTTTTTACTCACAGTGACATAGCTCACCAGCTCAGCTTTACAAAAATGTAGCGGTTTTTCTGTAGCTGAGCCTCATTTTTATTCCAATTGCTAGGCTATAGATAACGACAACAAAATCCAGAATTTCTCCTCACTTTTCTTTGAGGTTGAAGCCAGGTTCTCAGGTTTATAGAGAGCCACATCATGTGAGGTGGGGATTGAGTGTTTAGCCTCTGATCATTACCTGCGGTCACCAGCATCCTCTGAGTTCTGTATCTTCCTGCAGGATCCTCAGTCATTAACTTCTGATCCTTGTCTCTGTTGCTCCTTCCGTCTCTCTGGGGCCCTTGAAGTCCTTTGATAGGAAACCAGTTGGTGCCTGGGGAACTCGGGGACCTGCTGTGTCCCCACACTTGACCCAGGGATGAGGACACAGGTGCTGCACAGAATCTCCTTCAAGGTGTCTCATTCTTTCTTTGGAATTAGGATGTTCAGACAAGTTTGAGGGTGGAGTAAGGACGTGGAGCCTCTTAGCAGGAGAAGCATCAGCGCTACAACCATCTTCACTTTCTCTTTGACTTTCTCTCAAATTTCCCTAATCCAATCAAACTTAACTAGGTTGGGGAGGAGGAAAAGATTGGTCACTTAATAATCCCTTAAAGCTATCATTCATTCCCAAATTCCTAGACTTTTCAAACTTTAAATTATTTTCTATTAAATTACAATCTTTCCCATTAAATTTAAAATCAAGGATCAACTTTTCTATTTTTTTTACTGTCTGCAATTTCAAATGCACCATGTCCCTTGGGAGTGTGGGAAATGCAGAATGCCCAGTTGCCCAAAATTAAAGGTGGCATAGAAATAGCAGTCTGTACCGAAAGAAAACATCTCATACTTCAGAGTTTTCCTCCATTCATATTATTTCCTATAATTGTCTTTATCAGCCTGTATGTGAGGCCACGCAGGCCCCTATGGTTTTGATATTACAGATAAGGAAACTGAGGTTCAGTGTGCGAGGTGACTTGTCACAAGTCACTTATCGTGGTAAAGATCATATCAAAAATCCTCTCTACTCACTACTTGGGTGGAAACTGAATGAATCGTCCCAGCGTCTAAGGCAGTAAAGAGATTCCCATATTTGTGTTCTGTGTAAGTGTGCACGTGTGTGTGTGTGTGTGTGAGGGAGTTTAAGCAGATTGTTTTATTAAATTATCGTAGTTCATTAGTGTTTTAAAGTCATTGATGTGTAAACATTTCTAAGGTTATAGGACTTTGGATACTTCATGTTCTCGCTCTTGAAAATAAAGTCAATGTTAGAGGAAGGACGTTGAGAAGTCAGGGCTGTTGGCCCAGCCAAGGTAGCGGGGAGGTGAAAAGTGCTGCCGCCTTCTCCCCAGGTTTGCGCTGTGTGTTTCATCTTGTCGTCTCATAAGCTCTCAAATGCTCGAGGAGGAGGGCAGATGGCCAGTCTTGCTGAACTGCACCAGTAACATCACACTGGAGGCTGGATATGGCACCCGTTGAAAGAGTATGTGTTTTTATTCCAGTCATCCCCTCTTCCAACACAGAAGTGAGCGGCTTTCAGATTTATGTTGAAATTGTCCACACTACATTCAAGAGAAAATCAGTTTGTGCCATTCTTCTTGCTTTATTGGGTTCATCCATTTATTCAATGAAGAGCAATTAAACACTGAAGGTGCTAGAATAATAATACACTATAGTCTCTGTCCCAGCTAACTTTAAAGTGTTTTTAAAGAAAGATGAATAATTTGAGGCAGTCCTATGTTTCAGGTGCTTTTGAGATCTCAAGGAGGAGACATTTAGGGAATGTCGTTAGGAAAGGTTTCCTAGATTACTGCACAAGGTAATCTAAGAAAACTTAATAATACTTTAAGTAGCAGTATTAAAAGTACATAAGTATTAACCAGAAAATAGGAGGCTTCAAGGCAGGGGTAACAGATGACCAAAGACATTGAAATATGAAACAGTGATGAGACAGGGGAAATCTAAGCTGGAAATTATCAATAAGGCATGAAGGGCAAGGGAGGGGAGGGTGGGAGAAGTGATAGATACAGGAGAGGAAACATTAAGAAAGAAGCTCTTCATCAATGTGATTCAAAAGCCATTCATTAAACAACTGCTTTGTGTCTTCCATTTTGCTGTGTGCCCTGATGAAGGTGAGAGGCTATAAGAATAAAATAAAAAATATATGGAGTTATAAAACTTTCAAGCTAAAAGGGACACTGTTGAGGTCATCCAGCCTTAGAGCGAGGGTGCTCGACAGTCCCGTTGATAGAGCATCTGTGATGCGTTAGACAGGGCTCGTCCTAGCTCAGATTGCCCAGGAAGCAGCCTAAGACAAAGGCCATGGACACACAATATTCTGTGTCTTGGGAAGCAGGGGCACAGAAGGAGAGGGAGCTAATGCAAGTGTTCCCCAGGTGGCCATCTTTCCAGTTTCTGTCGCAAACTCTCACAGTTAGCATAGAGAAGTTCCTGAAAAGCAGTATGAACGTTATGTCAGGATGTCAGTTCCAGGTGGCAGACAGGTTAAATCATTTATCCATTGTCCCTGTCTCCCTTTGGTCAAAGATTTGCTCCACAGCAAGTTAACTTCTCTGCAAAATGGACATGCAGGGGCACGAGGCAGGTGGGAGGGGAGAGGTGCAGTGTCAGACAAAGGCAAGGTGGGATCAGATTTCACCTACGTGAAGGTGACCGGAGAACTAGACTCTCAAAGATGACTGGAACCAGGTGAGGCCAAGAGGCTCTGAAGAAGTGCATAGGAAGCTTCTGATAGACACGCTGTATTAGGTCTCTCTGCCGTTGGAAACTTGGGAAGATAAACGTTTATTACGTCACAGTATCTGAGGTCAGGAATCTTGGTGTAGCTTAGCTGGGCCATCTAGCTCTGGTCTCTCACCTGGGTACAATTAAGGTGTTGCCTGGGCCTGCAGTCCTCTTCAGAAGGATCCACTTCCAGGTCACTCAGATGGTTGTTAACAGGATACTTTTCCCATGGGCTGCTGGCTGGAAGCTTCCCTGAATTCCTTGGCTACACGGCTCTTTCCATTAGGTAGCTTCCGACAGGGCACCTGGAACTTTTATCACAGTGAGCAAGAGAGATCAAGCAAGACAGAAACAGAATCTTTGTGATTCGGGGAGAGGATTACACAAGGGCGTAGATACCAGGAGTTGGGGTCACTGGGACCGTCTTAGAGGCAGCCTACCACACACTGTATTGCATTTGATAATCATCACAAAAGTTCCAGGGGGCATGAGTGATCCTTTGATGCCATTGAGGAAATGAGCTCGGTGTCTTTTCAACCCCTCCTCCTCCTGGAGCCCTTCCTGGTAATACCTAAGCCCCATTTAGAAAAATACTTGCTTTCTCTAAGTCAGCCTCACACACAGTGGCAGCTCCGCGCACCAGCCAGTATGTTCTGGCCTGGCTTCTCCTGCCTGTGTTGCAGACCTTTCTCACTCTCACCACCAGTGTAAAATACTGACAGTGTCTTATTCAACTGTGAAGTGCGAGCTTGCATCTAACAGTGTGGGCCCCAAAGCTGGAATTTTGAGTTTAAGTCTCAGCTCTATGACCATGGAAATAAACTGAAATCATCAGGCTTCTATTATCTCCTCTTAAATAAAATAGTAATATTCCCAGTCTCATAGAGCTTCTTTGAAAATTGATTGCAAGTATACCTCGTTTATTGCATGTCACTCTGTCGTGCTTCATAGATGCTGCATTTTTCACAAACTGAATGTTTGTGGCAACTGTGTGTCAAGCGTTGTTTTCCAACAGTATGTTCTCACTTTGTGTCTCTGTGTTTCATTTGGTAATTCTCTCAATATTTCAAGCTTGGTTATTATTGTCACATCTGTTATGGTGATCTGTGATCAGTGATCTTTGATGTTACTATTGTAATTGTTTTGGGTTGTCATGAACCACACCCTTATAATATGGCAAATTTAATGGATAAATGTTGTGTATGTTCTAACTGGCCATTTCTTTCTCTCTCCCTCTCCTTGAGCCTCCCTATTCCCTGAGACACAACAATACTGAAGTTAGGCCAATTAATAACCCTACATTGGCCTCTAAGTTCAAGTGAAAGGAAGAGTTGCATGTCTCTCACTTTATATTAAAAGCTAGAAATGATTAAGCTTAGTAAGGAAAGAATGTCGAAAGCTGAAATAGGCTGAAATCTAGGCCTTTTGTACCAAACAGTTAGCCTAGTTTTGAATGCAAAGGAAAAGTTCTTGAAGGAAATTAAGTGCTACTGCAGTGAACAGCCAAATAACAAGAAAGCAAAACAGCCTTATTGCTGATATGAAGAAAGTTTCAGTGGTTGGGATAGAAGATCAAACCAACCACAACATTCTCTTAAGCCAAAGCCTAATCCAGAGCAAGACTCTAACTCTCTTCAATTCTTCAAAGGCTGAGGGAGGTGAGGAGGCTGCAGGAAAGTTTCAAGCTAGCAGAGATTGTTTCATGAGGTTTAAGGAAAGAAGCTGTTTCTGTAACATTAAAGTGCAAGGTGAAGCCCCAAGTGCTGATGTAGAAACTGCAACAAGTTAACCAGAAGATCTAGCTAGGGTAACTAATGAAGGTGGCTAAAAAACAGATTTTCAGTGGTGACAAAAACAGCCTTAGAGTAGAAGAAGAGGCCATCTATGAATTTCATAGCTAGAGAGGAGAAGTCAATGTCTGGCTTCAAAGCTTCAAAGGACAGGCTGAATCTCTTGTTAGGGGCTAATGCAGCTGGTGACTTTAAGTAGAAGCCAATGCTCATTTACCATTCTGACAATCCTGTGACCCTTGAGAAGGATGCTAAATCTACTCTGCCTGTGCTCTGTAAATGGAACGATAAAGCCTGGATGGCAACACCTCTGTTTATAGCATGGTTTACTGAATATTTCAAGCCCATTATCGAGTCCTAGTGTTCAAAAAATCATAATAAAAATATTCCTTTCCAAATATTACTGCTTATTGACAATGCACCTTGACACCCAAGGTCTCTGATAAAGATGTGCAAGGAAAATTGTTTTCATGCCTGCTAACCCAACGTCTCCTCTGCAGTCCATGCATCAGGGAGTAATTTAGACTTTAAAGTCTTATTATTTAAGAAGTATATTTAGTAAGACTGTAGATGCCATAGGCATTGCTTTGATGGATCTGGGCAAAGTAAATTGAAAACCTGCTGTGAAGGGTTCACCATTCTAGTAGCCATTAAGAACATTTTGGCTTGTGGGAGGAGGTCAAATTATCAGTATTAATAAAGGGCTTGGAGGAAGTTGATTGAACCCTCACCAAAGACTTTGAGGGGTTCAAGACTTCAATAGAGGAAGTAACTACAGATGTGGTGGAAATTGCAAGAGACCTAGAATTAGAAGTGGAGCCTATGTGACTGAATTGCTGCAATCTTATGATAAAACGTGAAGGGACGAGAAGTTGTTTCTTGACATGGAATCTACTTCTGGTGAAGATGCTGTGAACATTGTTGAAATGATGACAGAGGATTTAGAACATTCTATGAACTTTGTTGATAAAGCAGTGGCAGGGTTTGGAAAGACTGGTTATTATTAAATACAATTCTGAAAGAAGTTCTACTGTGGCTAAAATGTTATTGAACACCAACCCAAGCTAGAGAGAAATCATTCATAAAAGAAAGAATTAATCGATGTACCAAACTTCATTATTGTCTTTGTTTTCAAGAAATTGCCACAGCCACCCCAGCCTTCAGCAACCACCACCCTGATCAGTCAGCAGCTATTAACAGTGAGGCAGGACCCTCCACCAGCAAAAGGATTATGACTTGCTGAAGGCTCACATAATTATGAGAATTTTTTTAGTAATAAAGCATTTTTTAAATTAAAGCATGTTCATTGTTTTTTAGACATAATGCTATTACACACTTAATAGATTACATTATAGTATAAACATAACTTTTTTATTTCAGCATATTAACATGAAAATAATATGTGACTCACTTTATTGCAATGTTTGCTTTATTTTGGTGGTCTGAAACCAAATCTCCAATATCTCCAAGGTATGCCTATAATTGAATACATGAAAGGCACTCAAACTGGTGCAAGATGACCTATGATTTTCTTTGTGTACACTGTTCTCATGATTTCTCAACCTTGATATTGTTGTTGTGGGAGGGACTGTCCTGTGTGTGGCACAATGTTTAGCCGCATCTCTGGCCTCTACCCACCAAGTGCCTGTGACACTCTCCAGTAGCAAAGATCAAAAATGTCTCCATGCTCTCCCGGCAAAGTAGCCCCCGCCACCTCCAGGTGAAAACCTCTTCCCTGTACCAATGATAAGCTCAGAAAATTTTGTTGAATGAGACAGTGGATGGATATTGAGGTGTATGTTTCTTTGGGGGAGGGAAATGGGCACAGAAAAGGTCTAGAGGAGTGCATCAAATTTCTGAATAAACCAAGCTTTCAGGGTTACTCTGCCCTGAGCACAAGGTCAAGTTCCAGCTTACCTCTCTGTGGGCATTGGGAAGCCACTTTAACTCTCTCGAGCTTACTTTTCCCATCTGTAGAAGAGAGATAAAATTCTTATTTTCTGGATTATTATAAGGATTAATTCAAATAGCCTCTGTGTAACAGTATGAAGAAACTTTATTTTTTTATAGTAGCAGACTCCTTAATGTATGAAGAGCTCTGCATTGTCGAATCAACAATTTAATGAGTCACTTGAATGAACCCTCCCAAGAAACTTGACTTGAATATCGTAAGTGGAATCCGGATTGCTCTCCAAGGTGGGTGGGTTTGGCTACCTGCAGAGTTAGTTCTGCCAAGTAGAGCATGCGAGTGGAAGGTGAGAGGGTCTTGTCTGGACATTCGAAGAGTTGAATGGGGGAGAGAACGAAGGGGCTTGCCTCTGGAGAGGAACTTGTGGAGGAGTTGTCTCATGGGATCATTAGTAAGTTTTGCTGTGCAGTGAGTGAGATAAATGTTTTCTCATTCAGGCTGCTACAAAAAAATATCATGAAAAGGGTGACTTAAACAACAAACACTTATTTCTGACAGTTCTGGAATCTGGGGAGTCCAAGATCAAGATACAGGCAGATTTGGTGTCTAGGGAGGTAGCTCTTTGGTTTGCTGATGGCCATCTTCTTGCTGTATCCTCATACAGTAGAGAGAGAGAGAGCGTGTCTTGTGTGTCCTAAGCGCATTCACCTTGCTTGGGAGGCTCCACTTTTATGACCTAATTACCTCCCAAAGACTCCACCTCTAAATGCCATCACATTGAGGGTTAGTATTTCACCATATGAATTTTGGGGGGATACAAATATTCAGTCCGTAGCACTCATTTACCCCATAAAATCTAGTTTAATTTGCATTATTCACTTTGTATTGGGAGCAGAATCTTAGTGGTGTATCATGGTGGCCGAACAGCAGCTCTGGAGTTCCAGCACTGTCCTTTCCTGCTGTTAGACCTGGGGCAGGGAATTTCCTCTCCTAGTGCTTTGGTTTTCTCATCTTCAATAGAGAGCACCTACCTCCTCGGGTGGAGGTGAGTTAATGTAGGGGAATCACTGAACACAAGGTCTGGCCCATGGCGAGTGCTCTGTGTATGTTGCTCACTATTATATTTCAGAGTGGAGGTGAGATGAGCTGTGGGTGCTGCCCAAGGTGAGCTGTGGTAAACAGAAGCCATCCAGTCCTTAAATACCTGGGTCAAAATTGCCAAGTGCTACGCACAGAATCAGACATGCGAATTCTTCCCAGTTAATATCTTGAATATGTGTTCTGTTTCCTAAGAAAAAATGAGAAATCCCTGATCAGTAAGTGCCCTGACTTTACAGATAACTCTTTGTAAACTGACTGAGTGGTGTGTGGACAATGTAAATACATGCAGAAAACGGAGCTTACCCAGCACAATGGCCTGGATTCCCAGAATGCTGGTGCTTTCTGTGAAGATCCACTTAAGCCAGACGGTTCTCAGAAATGATGGGGTGAGTTTGGTATCTTAGCTTTGCCTTAAAACGTATTACCCAGAAGTGGTATTTCTTGTCCATCAGTCACATTCATCACCGGCTCTTGAGAAAGGAAATGCAATTGGTCGTTATCTCTGTAGGAAAATATTGCATTAAACAGAAAGACTCTCATCCTTTGCTTTTCCAGGTCCCATTGCTGCGTCAGCTGAGGTGAAAAGGCCACTTTTCTTTCTTTTTGTTGGGGGCTGAGAAAATAGATGTGAAAACATCGCTGGAAATGACATTTGGCTCAGAGCTTGGGCTTGTAAACAGATGAGTTTCTTTCAAGCTTATGCCTGTCAATGACTCGGGAAGCAAGGCGACATGAGTGCCCTGTGCCTCCTGTGTGTTTGCTCATGATTTGCACGGTGACACCAACTCTGTCTTCATCTGTAGGGTGGGGATTGCAGAGAAGGCAACACAAGGCTCAGAAAGTTTCAATGATTTGCTTAAGGTTACAGAGCTGGTAGATCTGTTTCTCTCAAAGAGTGTAGCATAGGCCATCAGTCCAGGTGATAACCCACAAAATAAGAAGGTAGGGAGACATCTGTGCTAGATCTGCTTGGAGTGTCATAGAAGGAATCATCATATCAAAGACTCTGAGAAGTCCCGCAATCTAGACATTTACTTACCCTAATGTGCCCTAAACTTGGGTGGACATGGAAGTCTCTTTTGATATAATACCAGGTAACATTTTACATAAAAACTTACCTATATTCACAATTTTGTAAATGAATGCTCAATTGGAAAATTCCTATGAGATCTCCCTTTTGTGAATTTCCAAGTTGCTCCTTAAACACATCATCCTGAGCAATCTTATCAGAGATCCTGAAATGGTTGGTGGCTCAGTTTCTGCAAAGTCATCTCCAAACTTTAGGAAACAACCTGCAAATAGTCTGCCAGTGTTTTCAACCCTTAGTCTGAAAGAATATCTCTCATACATTTTGGTTTCTTGGAACATGAACCTAGGTACAAGGCATGCCATAGTATGGCATTTGGAGTAGTTTAAAATGAGGGGAGTGGGTCAAGTCCGTAAGTGTAGAATGAGGCTGTGGGTAGCCCAGGGAGAAAACAGCCTTGGGAGGTAACACGTCCCCTGTCTTGGATGGGTTTAAACAAAACCTGAGTGACTGTGCTGAGGAAACGGAGGGAATTCCTCAGCGTGCATCAGGCGGCTCCTTCCACGCTCGGGATTGTGCTAGAGAGTAGGAGTCTGACCTACTTTTCCCTGACTCATCGCGCTGGTCCTCCTCCTCTTATTCTTCCCTTCGTCCCATATCCTCCCAGCGGTGGTGGGCGGGGGTGAGACTGGGATAACCTGGAGGAGACCCTGCAACATTAGCCTTGTGGGAACGACTAGGCTCCAAGTCCACCAGTGTTTGATCCCTGCTCCCCAGTAATTCCAGAAGTTTCCTCTGCAGCAGGCCATGCTAGACAGGGGCTGGGGTTAATGGCAGAGTTATTTGCCTTGCATCTGCTGGCCTGGGACACTCAATTCCCCCCCATGCCATCCAAGATGGGCATCTGAGGAGTGGCCCTGGCTCTAGCATTGGCCAGGTTTTCTGAGATCCCAGGCAGAGTCCAGCCATGCTGTGCTGTCCTCCCAGTGTGCCCAAAGCCCAGGCTCCAGAGAGATCAGCCCGGGAACTCCTCCATCCCAGACGTCCGTTCACCCCTCTGATGCTTACTGAATCTTTACACAGTGCCAAACACCCTGCAGGGCTGTGGAAGTAACTTTAAGGAGAAAGTAAGAAGTATGTGGTTTGCTGGGTAATTGAAAAAGATGATGATGTATATTCATGTTTCTTCTTTATAACCTTGCTAAGAGTACATTTTACCTACAAGGCCAGGTGAGCTGCAGGGTTCCTTTCCTAATTATGGCCTTGTTTTTCCATATTACATCCTCTGACGTTAAGTAAGGTAGGGTGGATCTGATGTGAATATAATTGTTCACAGGGAAGCCTGCCTCGGTTATTTTCAAAGTCCCTATCCTGAGGAGGTTATCAAGTCATGACTGTGGTTCATTCTTTCGCTCAGGAAGTATGAGCTGGAGACCCAGTGTGATCAGCATCATTCTAGACACTGATGATACAGAAATAAAATCAATTTGTTCAGTTTTTCAAACATTAGGCTTTTTTTCTCCAAAGGAACTTTTTCAGAGACGTCACCCCCCCCCATCGCCCCTATCTATAAAAATCCAAAGAAGGAGTGTGGTCTGTTGACAGTGGGCGTGGTAGAGCCCCAAGCCCCACCCATTTGGTTTTCCTGTGTTCCTACAGTGAATCCTGAAAAACCTCTGCCCTGGGGTTTAAGAGACAGTCTCTGAAAATCATTTATTTTGAAAGGAAATCATTGGGTAGAGACTGGAGCTCAGTCACTATTCTAGACGGACTAGATTTGAATACTGCTCTACCAGGTAGCTGAAGTAATCTGTCTGAGCCTCATTTGCCTCATTCGTAAAAGGAAATAGTGAGGCATGTCTTACAGGGTCATCGTGGGTAAGATGAGCACATCATGTCTTGTTCAAACCCAGACTTCTGAGAATGAATGGGGATGCTGTTCCTAATTCTGCTGGGCCTCTAGATATTGACTGAGACTGACCAGGGGGAAAAAGACATACGGTTTAATTAAAATGATGCTATGCAATAAGAGCTCTAAGTCAGTACTTTTAAAATATATATTATTATTCATATTCCTATTATTCTCTTGTTAATGAAGGGACTGAGGCTAAGTTTGCGTAACAAGGTGTGTCATGGCAGAATGAGCTCTGTTCTAGAATCCTTGCGGTCTGGATTCAAGTCCTGCTAACAAGGTTATAGTCTGTTCCTGGACTATTTTTGAGCAAGAGTGTGTCAACGAATTTACCAGATTCTGTATTAGGGGAAATAGAAATTTGGGGTAGGGGAAGGAAATGTTGGGGACTGACCTTATGTGATGGACAAGGCATTTTACTACCTCCTGTTCATGGCCGGACCACTGGTGTCTTCTTCGCTGCTTCAAACATCTTTCCATCACAGACTCAACACCACTGCCTCAGCATGATGCCTCGGAATTAATGAGTGTCACCCACTCTGGGGAATGTATTTCACTTGTTCCGTTTTCTGCTCCCTATGCTACCTCTGCTCCCATCTGCAGGAACTTCCACCGTCTGCATTATCTCCAAACCCAACTGCCACTCCATACCCTGGGGTGGGGTCTGCAAGTTGATGAGCCGAACTGCTCCCTCTGGGGCCTCTGGAAGTAGCTGCTTTCTATTAAAGCCCACGGCCCACTCTGCCGTGCTCTGTGTGCATCTGTCCCTGGTTACCTGCGGCCTGCAGGGGTGGGAAAGGAAGGTAATAAGGTTTTGACTTGTAAATTGTGCAGATTTAATATGAAATCATCCGTAGAAGGTCTGCTATTTTTAGCAGCATCCTTTTGGCTAAAGATTCACTTTTATACCCTTGAAAATCCAGTGCATGCCTGTGCAGACTGAAGGTGTCCCATTAGGTGTCAGACATCATGCTGGGGAGTCCCACGCACGGTACCCTGACTCCACTGGGCTCTGACGGGTGCCGGGTGGATTTTACCAAAGGTGTGAAGTGGCTTACCCAAGGTCACAAGGTCACGTGGTTCTTGAACAGAAGAGATGTAAAACCGTGGCCTCCCTCTGAATCTGCATTGTCTGGGAGCTGAGGGAGACAGCTGAGATTAACATCTGGGAGGCCCCGGAGAGCTCCCATTGCCCTGGCCAGGAACGTGCAAAGGCACTAGGCTGGTGTGCATATCTGGAGCCTTTGGGAACAGATACAGTGTCCAGAGGAGAGAGTGGCCTCTTGGCTTGTCTGACTGCTCCCAGAGGCCTAGGGACAGTAATCCTTCCTTCCAGGTACACCAGAGTTGCCACTGGCAAGGGGTGCCAGCGCCTCGTTCTCTGAGGCTTGAAGGACCTCAGCATGTGCTGTCTCCAGAGAAAAATGTTCTGGGGACATGAGCTCTGACTTCAGACTCCTGAAGCTCTGTGCATGGGAGAGGAAGGCTTAATCCGTGGAGTGTGAGCTGGGAAGTGGAACCCAAGCAGTGGCAGGCAGCCTTGAATTCAGAGCTAAGACACAAGATGAAATAAGAGCTAATTATATCTAGAATCAATAACAGTTATTTTTTCTGTGCTATTGGGTATGTGCATAACATACTGCATGCATGTATGGTATTGGAGATTGCATTTTGTAACTGAGGTGAATTTCACATAATGTGACATTAACAATTTAGAATATACAATTTATGGACATTTAGCACATTCACAGTGTCACGTGACCATCACTTCTGTCTAGTTCAGTGATACTTTCATCACTCCAGAAGGAAACCCCATACCTGTTAAGCAGTCACTCCCTGTTCTCCTCTCCCAGTGGACCCTGGAAACTGCAACTGTGCTGTCTCCATGGGTTTACCCACTTGGGACATTTCATGCACATGGAATTATATAATATATGACCTTTTGAGTCTGACTTCTGTGACTTAGAATGATGTTTTTGAGGTTCATCTATGCTGTGGGGTAGTTTTGCACCCTGTCCATCTGACTCCAGAGCTCTGTGAGACATTTCACCTGCTACAGAGCCCAACCTTGTGTGGGTCACAAGTGCTTGTAGACTCTGAATTTACCCTAAGCAGCTCCTTCAGTTCTTGGGCATTTCGGGACCTGAAACAACTACCTGGTTAGGTGGTTCACTGCACTGCTGTGCAGCCCGAGGGATGCACACCTGGCTCTCCACGTGCCAACTGTGGCCTTGGGCAAGTTACTCAAGGAACCCATACATTTTTAATTTGTTTCCTTGGGTGCTCTATTCATGTGACTGAATGAGCTGTATTTGTCCCACGGATAAATGCTTAGGGGCACATGTGTCTTTTGAAATAGAAGTGGGTGCTGCCTGGGGGTAGGTCCAAGTATAACCAGATGGGCCTGCTGGTCTGCAAAGTCACAGGCTGCTCTCCAGATGGGGAGACAGGGCCAGTGGAGTTGGTGGCCCTGCAGCCCTGAATGAGGTGTTTCTGGGTGTGGTACAGTGGGCAGATGGGAAGATTGCAGGAAAGATCTGCATCCAAATGGCCACTTCTCCATTTGCTATTGGCCAGGTTTCTTTTCTGCCATGGGCCTCAATCTCCCTACCCTTTAACCATTGTTGTTACACACAAAGTTGCTGCAAAGCTTCAATCAACAAGGGCATGCATCCACAGACTCATACGTATTAGACATCACTCACAGTGTAAGAGGGCTGTGTTGGATGCTGGGGGAAAGGACACACTAAACTTGCTTGTGCCCTTGTCCCCTCTCCACTCCATTCTGACTCTATGTCATGGACACTCAGTGGATCAAATGGAGCCTGAACATAATCGAGAATGCATATGGTCTTTACCACAGCGCTGCAAAGTTGCTGTCGGTCTTCTCACTCCATCCTTTCCTTCTATTCACCCTAAATACTTATGGAGCCTGTCATATGCTGGCTGCTGCTTTGCTCCATAGACACATGGTCAAGGGTGTGCACAGGGCTTGCAAGTCAGCGAGGGGGCAAGTTAACAGAGCCCTCCGAGATTCTGTATTCTAAGGCCACTGAGCCAGTGAAAGGCAGTGCTGGCCTATTGGAAAAAGCTCATGCTCTTTCCAGGAAGCAGAGATGCCCTTCCAGTGCACAGATGGGTAAACTGAGGCCCATAAATAGAAAAATATGTGATGTGAAGTTACACCAGGGAAGCCTGGTGATTAGGATTAAACCCTTGATGCCCTGAGTCCGATAACAAACACTGTGCTAGGGAGTTTGCAAATTATTTTAATCATCAGAGTCACATGAAGGAGGTAACTATTATTCTCATTTGTAGATAAGATAATAAAAAAGGAGGGACGGCAAAGTTAAATAATCTGCCTAACATCGTATCTTTGTTAAGCAGCAGAGAAGTGAATAAAACAAAGGTTTTTAGGAGTCCAGAATTTTTGTGCTTTTGCTCACAAAACGCAGAGTTTGACAATCCTTTTTCATCTTTGCATGCCTAGGGTCAAGTATATTATTTGGCACATAGTCTGTGTTCAGTAATATTTGCTGAATGAGGCAGCTGTATCCAAAGAGACCCGCCAGGAACCTGGAAAGATTCATTCCATACTTGCACAGGTCTAAACTCTGTCATCTCATAGGACTGGAGCTCAGAGAGGTGGGGAACCTGAGGCCTTCTCATTTCAAATTATTCTTTTTTAAGTACCAAAGGAGGCAAGAAAAGCTTCATCTTTCTCTGCTGTACCCCTTTTAATAAAAGGATTTGTTCTGTAAAATTTAGATTCAGTCAAAAGGCCAACTTAAAAACCTAGAAGGTGACATGTGGCCTTAAGGCCACAGATTCCCCTTGGTTTTTCCCCTTCCCCTCTTAGAGCCCCTTTGCTGTTCCTAAGCTGTGTCTGGCTCAGAGGGGAGAACATCTGCAATGCAAATGAGAAGACCTCCTCCCTAACCAGGCAGGTGCTCACCCAGCCAGGCTTCTTCTGTTTTGGCGCTGGCAGCTCTGCTGGGAATTCCTCAGAGGACCCAGAGACTGCAGAGGGGCGAGAGAGCAGAGATAATGGCAGGGCTGTGCAGGCAAATTTATTGTATAAGTGGAGACATTTAAATATAATTAATGTAACTGCAGTCTTATTAGATAAATAGCACTTGGGATTCAGGGCATGTTTCCTTTGCAGGCACAGGCGGCACAGAGCAAGGCAAAGGCGTTAGTCACTGCACTGGCAACATCCCACTGAGCCGTTGGGGCCAGGTGAAGGAGAATGGAGACCCGGAGGACATGGAGGTCGAGAAGGGCACAAGTGGCCTAATTGTACCATTCAGTGATTTGCCTCAAATGGCTACGTGTGTCCCCTCTGTTGTCCCCTGACTCTATCAGGATATTGCCTGAAGTACCTGCCTTCCTGTATGTGCACAGCTGGCGGCGGGTTTTAGCCCTGATGGTTTCATGGACAGCTCGGTGGTGCAAACCTGAGTTGGGATCTGTCTCCACCTGTCAGTAGCAGTGGGTCCTGGACATCATGGCCAGTCTGACCCTGTGTCCTTGACAGTAAAATGGGAACACGAACCTACCTAGGGCTGCCGTGGGGTTGAAGACCTGTGCAAAGGACTCAGAACATGGATGGGGGGTGAGGGGGTGCTCCATGAACAGAGGATGTTCACAGAAGTAAGATCGCCAAGGCCACCTGCCTCCTCAGAACTAGACACCCCCAGATAGAATAACTGGCCTTTTGAATCTAAAAAGGTCTTCAGTTTTGCACAGAGATGGCAGTATATATGATTAAGTCTGTGGAATTAATTAATCATCAGACCAGCCTGGGTCCAAATGCCACCTCTCACTCTGTTCTCTGATCATGGCTGAGTTACGTAGCTTGCTGGAGCTTCTGTTTCCTCATCTGTCAAATGGGGATAATCACAGTGGCTACTCCCAGAGTTAACAGGAACTTTGAGACAAGGCAGTAAACACCTAACCTGGTTCCTGGTGCTTGGAATAAACATGGGCTCCTTGTTATCTTGTCTACAGCTCATGAGCTGGTGGCCCGTGAGGCAAGCGCACACCACAGATGGGTTTTGTGTGGACTGCGGAGGTTTTGGAAAGTTACTAAGCTCATTTTCAACAATTGATATTAGGGGAGCTCACCTAGGAAATTAGGTATCTATCTTTTTAGGGGAAATAAATTGGGCAACCTCGAGTTTCCTAAAGGACCAGCTTACTGGGGCTCAGGGTGCTGTCCGCTCAGGGCGCACATTCCCTGGCCCCTCACATGAAGGGATGTGCCCTGCATGGCTCCCATCTGCCCTACTCCCTACTTTATAAATGAAGAGGCTGAGGCCCAGGGCCAGGGGGCTCACAGGCACATGGTGTGCTCACGGATGCCTGGGCTCCACACAGGGGTGTGACGTACCCTCAGTGAGAGCTTTGGTTCTCCTGTGGTATGGTCTGCTTGTCAATCGCTGTCCCTTCAGGTGTTATGTGGCCAACACTGCCCAGGAGGGCCACCAAAGTCTAAGACAGATGCAAGAAGAGGCAATGCAAAGGAACAAAGGATGGGGGTGCTAAGTATGCAGTCAGTGTGGCTGAAAGTAAACTGCCTGTAGGTCCCTATGCTTCCATTCAGAATTATTATTAAACTCTCAGTAATTGTTTCAGGCAAAGGGGGCTTTTCTGCCGGTGCATCTTCCCTCACGCCACCAGCCTATAAACTAAGTTTTAGGAGTAAGTTTTTGGTGCACAGAGAGGACCTGTTGCCATTTGTGACACATGGCACCCTCTTAAAATGTATTCTTTGGACTAAAAAAGTGTCACTGAGTATAACTCCACTTTGGAGATTGACATCCAATACCAGCATGTTAAAGTCTCCGAGAAGTCTTGTAGGAGCAGAGATTGACCTTGTTTAAGATGGTGACATCCAACCTTTGTGACCAAGTGACTGTGGGGAAGAAACACCCATTAGGGAGTATTCTCAGTGCGGTCTGGGAGGTGGTGTCTAATTCCTTCCCAGAGGCCTGTGGGGGAAGTGGAGGGCTGGAGAGCATGGCAGGAGGAAGAGAAGCCAATGAACAACATGAAGTCCCCTGGCCCTATCCCTGCCGGGACTCTGCTGGGCTCATCTATCCCCATGCCCCAGACTGAGCTGACAGATGAGGATCTAGTGGAAGCTCAGAAGACACTAAGTGATTTGTCCAAGGTCTCCAAGGTCACAGAAATCTTCACACTTTCTGTGAAGAGGGTTTACACTCAGGACTAATTCCAAAGCATGATTCTTTTTAGACATTTTGGCTCAGAAAAATCTCACCAGAGTAGCTGGGCTGTGTGTCTTAGAGGAGAAGGTGAGGGAAGATGGGGGGAGGTGGGCAGATTGACTGGGAGTGTTCACAGTGACCCTGAGTTCCAGAAAGAACCCCCTCCTCCACACGTGCTTGGTGCACGCAACTAATACAGGATTCACTCAGCTCCTGCTTTCAAATGTATCCCCCTCCCTCCTCCCTTGCAATTGCAGGCTTCATTCACACTTTAGTGTGAATTACTCTAATTAGCTATTATTTTCACAGATAGCTAAGTGCTACTTAGTATTCTGGCCTGGAGAGTTCCCTGAAGCCAGCCTAGAGATACACACAAGCTGGGAGGTGAAGTTAGATTTGGGTGGGAGGGGCTCCTGGGCCAGAAGAGCAAAGGGGGTTTGCAAAGGCAATTGCAAAAGTGGCAAAGGCAGACCTTTACTCAAATGAGATGGTTAAATTCCAGACCTTATTTGAATATGTTACATTCAACTTGCAAGTTTTCTATATGTTATTTAGTTCCATTCAATTAGTGAGCTAATATCAGGTCTTCCTGACTGACTTACCCTGTGCTGTCTTCTAAGCTAAGTGCTAGGGTGGGTGAAATGGGTGAGATTGAGCCCCCTGCTTCCTCACCCCAAGCATTTCTTACCTGGAGACAAGGTGGATCAGTGGAGAGCATCTGGGATCACGGCCTTGGTTCTAATATGGCTTTGTTACTGATTCGGCTCTGTGACCCTTAGGCAAGTTGCTTAACCTGCCCATGCCTCATCTGTAAAATGGGGATGATGACACTCATAGTCTCCATGGAGGTGACGGCAAGATTAAATTAATTATGTAAAGATCTTAGAACAGGGCCTGACATGTAGGGAGTGCTCAGTAAATACCAGCTAATACGATCATTATAATACAAGGAGAATGACTAAGAGGAGATTTGACTAAAGCTCAAGTGGTGCAGAGATTGATGGCCTCCCAGCTAGTCGGCTTGGTTTCAAAGGGATAATTCATCTTGAGGGAGGAGTGGAAGATCGTAGATGGGAGGGTGAGGTCAAGGATAGCCTGCAGAGTGCGGGGTGCGAGTCCTGAAATGGCTTGAGTGTCCTGAAAACCAGTAGGATCTCTGGGATGCTGGCAGGTAGAGAGAGGTGATAGCGTGAACGAAGGGGCTGGGACTGAGGGGAGATGGAGCTGGAGCAGACGGGGGCAGAGGCCAGTGCTGGGGGCCTTTGCAGCTCCGGGTCCTCACCTGTAAAACGGGAGTAACGGCACCCACAGGCATTGAAATGCTCAGTGGAAGTGAGTGAGCAGATGAGCGACCTGCCGTCCAGCGTTTCACGCATATCTGTGATCCAAGACCAGTGGCAAAGAGCTCAGCAAGGAGAGGATAGGGACTTTGGGAAGAGAGCAGGGAGGATGACACTTGGGAGCAGGGCGGCTCCTGGGTTTTGGAGGGAATCGCTTGCTGCCCAGAGCACTCCCACTCCCCCATCTTGGAAAGCAGCTCCCTGGCGATCCGTCCGTTCTCTCTGTGTCTGGAAACTTTTGCTTTCCCTGAACAACACTTACTGCATCAT
Organism: Avahi laniger; assembly: GCA_963575035.1. Classification (NCBI taxonomy): domain Eukaryota; kingdom Metazoa; phylum Chordata; class Mammalia; order Primates; family Indriidae; genus Avahi; species Avahi laniger. The sequence continues at coordinate 4,540 of CAUYSK010118681.1, read as the reverse complement.
GGCACTGCAGGCAGGTGCCTCCTGTCTTGCCCCTCAAATTGCAAATCTATGGAAGGAAGAGGTTCCAGATTTCATGTTTAGTATCCCAGTGCTCAGCTCTGCTTCTAACACCACTGCAGAGTGCTGTAGATGGGGACAGTGGACAAAGCCTGTGTAGATACGGCCTCCCCTTCTCCCTCTGCCTTCTCCTTTTGCTCTCTCTGCACATGAGCAGTTAGTTATGTACGTCTCTATGCTTAATGAATGGCTCTATTTCTCATTAGTGAGCACAGGGGAGTTGGACTAGGAAGTATTTATTCATTCAATTTTCCATAAATATTTATTCTTTTCCTACTCTGCACTCTTGGGATACAGTGGTGATAGGACTGCCAGATAAAATATACAATTCCCAGTTAAATTTAAATTTTACACAAACAGAAACATTTAATATTTTTTAGTACGAGTATATCCCCGATATTGCATTTATTGGTTGCATTTTTATTTGCTAAGTCCAGAATCCTAAATGGTGAACAAAATAAACAAGGTTCGTTCCAGGGGGAGTATACATACATTAACAAGATAAATTAATAAGAACATGCAAATGTATCAATAAATCCAATGCAGGTAATTACAATAGGGCGTCCTTATCCTGGCAGCTTCTTCCCAGGCCTCCTAATGGCTTTTAGGTCTGACTTGTTCAGGAAGGGAAGTTCCAGAAGAGGCCAAGGAAGAAGGACTTGATTTTGTTTTCTTTTTTTGTTGTTGTGATAAGATACACATAATGCAAAATTCACCATTTGATCCATTTTAAAGTGAACAATTCAGTAGCTTTCAACATATCCATGATATTATGCATCTGTCCCCGCTACCTAGTCCCCAAATATTTTCATCACTGCAGAAAGGAGACCCCATGTCCATCAGCAGCCACTCCCATTCACCTCTCTCCCTCAGTCCCTGGCAAGTGCTAATCTGCTTTCTGTCTCTGTGTATTTGCCTTGGTCCGGGTATTTATTGTAAGTGGAATTATACAGTATTTGTCTCTTGTGTCTGGCTTCGTGCATTTAGCATAATGTTGCAGGGTTCATCCATGTTGCAGCATATATCAAAACTCCATTCCTTTTTATGGCTGAATAATATTCCATTGCATGGATATACCATATTTTATTTTATTCATTAATTAATGACCATTTAGTTTATTTCCACCTTTTGTCTATTATGAATAATGCTGCTATGAGCATTTATGTAAAAGTTTTTGTTGGAACAACTGTTTTCACTTCTCTTGGTTATATACCCAGGAGCGGAATTGCTGGTTCATATGGTAATTCTATGTTTAACTCCTTGAGTGACCTTCAAACTGCTTTCCCCATTGACTGCATCATTTTATATTCCCACCAATAATGTGTGAGGGCTCCAATTTTGTACATCCTTGTTCTTTAACATTTTTTAAAAAATAAAGCCATCCTAGTGGACATGAAATGATGTCTCATTATGTGTTTGTGTGTGTGCACACATGCATGTGTGTTAATAGACTTTATTTTTTAGAACAATTTTAGGTTCACATCAAAATAGAGTGGGAGATACAGAAATTTCCTGCATACCTCCTGACTCCTCACATGTATAATCTTTTTGTCAGTGTCTCCCACAAGAATAAACCTTTTTTACAATCAGTGGACCTACAGTGACATATCATCACTGACAGTCCATAGTTCATATTAGGGATCACTCTTGGTGTGTTGAATAGTCTATGGATTTGGACACAAGTACGATGGTGCATACGAACCATCGTGGGGTCTTACAGAGAACTTTCTCTGCCCTAACAATCCTCAGTGCTTTACCTGTTCACCTCCCTACCCCAAATCCCTGGCAACCACTGACTTCTTTACTGTCTACCAAGTTTTGTCTTTTAGAACATCATATAGTTAGAATCATGTAGTATGCAGCCTTTTCAGATTGGCCCTTTTCACATAGTAATATGCTTTTAAGGTTTCTCCATATCTCTTCGTGGCTTGATAGCTCATTATTTTTAGTCCTGGATAATCTCCCATTGTCTTGCTACATGGCAGTTCATTTAGCCATTCACCCACTGAAGGACATCTTGTCTGCTTCCAAGTTTTGGTAATTTTGAATAAGCTACTGTAAACATCTATTTGCAGGTTTTTATGCAGACAAAAGTTTTTAAATAATTTGGGTAGATACTAAGGGGCACACTTGCTGGATTTTATGGTCAGAGTATATTTAATTTTGCATGAAACTGCCAGATTCTTTCAAAGTGGCTGTATCATTTCGCATTTCCACAGCAGTGAATGAGAACTCCTATTATGCCACATTCTCGCCAGCATTTGGTGCTGTCTGTGTCCTAGAGTCTGGCCATTCTAATAGATATGCACTGCTGGTGTTTTAATTTGCATTTTCCTATTGACACATTATGTGAAACATCTTTTCATATGCTTATTTGCCATCTGTATATCTTTTTTCCTCAGGGGTTTGTTAAGGTCTTTGGCCCATTTTTTAATCAGGATGTCTCATTGTGGTTTCAATTTGCACTTCCCTCATGACTAAGGATGTTGACTCTCTTCTCATGTACTCGTTGGCCATTTATGTATCTTCTGTGGAGGAGCCCAATTTTATTTAAAGGGTGATAGGAAGCCAATGGAATTTGTAACCAGGGAATTGTATGATTTGATTTTCGTATCAGTAGGCCTCTGGCTTCTGAGTAGAGAATGTAGGAAGCAGGGAGGTGACTTGGGAGGCTGTTTTAGGAGGAGGGGGAGAGATGACTGGGACTCGGGAGACAGTGGTTCATGATTCTGTCATTTTTGTCTCTCTGACACTGGGCACCTGGACATGCCAAGCTGCCCTTGATCCTCAGTAACATCCTCTGTAGCACTGGGCAATGACACACCATCCTCACAGGGGCCATATTAGGGTTAAGTGGGGCCATGAGTTTGGAGAGCCCACCCAGGGTCTGGCATAGCAGGAGCTCCAGAAGTAGTAGCCACCTTTCTGCAGCAGTTTGAGGACAGTATGGGTCTCAAAGTCTAATGGGAGAATCTGAGGTTCTGGTCTCTTATTTCAGCTGGGTGCTCCCTGTGCTGGTCTGGAGAGAAAGAAAGCAAAAGGAGAAGAGAAAGGAAGGTGGGGTGGAGAGGTAGACTTATCTGAACCACATTTTCTTCTCTCTCGCTCTCTCTCCCTTTCTCTCTCTCCCTTCCTCTCTCCCTGTCTCCCTCTACTGGGTGGACCACCCCATTGTCTCTGATCCACAAAGCACTAGGAGGTGGCCTGAGCCTCCCAGGATCTGGGCAGTGTTGGGAGCAGGGCCTATAAGTAGCTGCAAGGCAGTATTGATTTTGTGAGTCCTGGCCCCAGTTCAAGTGTGGCCCTCTAGGGTCAGGCCTTAAAAAGTCTGGTTTGACCCACCTCTTTCCTCCCCACTCATCCAGCTCCATAGTGCTTGGCTGGTCTGTGCAACTGTAATGTTAATTACAGTCACTTAGTGAATTATTTACCATTTGTCCTTAATTCCCAAATGTTCAAATAACACTTCGTATGTACTTAAATATGTCAGGGTAAGTGGGTGATAAGATTTGCATGTACTCACCTTTTGTAGGGTGTGTGTCCACAGGGCTATCTCCATCTCCCTTTACCCCTTAAATAGATGAAAAAATGATGAGGCCATCTCTGATTCTGTGACAGCCCTTTGTATCGTCTCCTTTCAGCCCTTGTCGTCCTTTACGGTAATTATCTGTTGTCGTATTTCCCCGTCTTGAACTCTTGTCTTATTCATTCCCGTCTCCCTGATGCCTCATTCAGTTGCTGACACTCACTTGACCTTTAGTTAATGTTTGCTGAATGATTGAATGAACCAGTGGTCTCTTCATGACCAGGGAGGTTTGTTGATGTAGACTTTGCTGAGACACTGATAAAGGAAGATTGCTTTAGAAAATTAAAATGCTTAAATTCATAATTAATTCATGGCAAAAAATAGATTGTTCATTGTCATTTTATAAAGATTGATACCTAAGCCAGTGTAAGTTTTCCTATTTCAAGTTCATTCTGTATTACAGTTAAAGGCAACTACCCAAACACTTTATGCTGTTGGGTCTTCTTCTGTCCTTCCACTCTGTTTCTGTCTAGCCCCTAAATCTCCAGTGTGACTTGGACTCTGTCTTGCAAGGTTCTTTTCCTCCTTGTCTCCTTCCTGACTAGGGAACTTACAGCTCAGTCCATGCTGTTGTAGAACCATTGATCCATGCATTAGCTGAATGTCTTGGGTAGCCGTGGCTGCCTCCCTTCGTACCAATTTTTCGATGATCTGTTAGGTTGGGTTTTCAAGATTAAATGAAATAAAATGTTGAAGTATCCAGTATTGTTTTTGTTCCAAAAGTCTTGCCCACTTCCCTCTGTGTGTTCCTTGTCCCCCTTTCTTTAAACATGTTCTTTCTCAACCTGCAATTCCTAAGTCCTCTATTTTCTTCAAGTCTCAGCTCAATGCTTCCTTTTAGTTCATTCAACAAATATTTATGGAGTGCTGTGTGTGGGTTGAGCCATGTACTGTCCC